>DWPV01001635.1:0-19901 GCA_018251915.1 Urbanus proteus proteus
CCTCGAAGGACATTTATAAAATCCTTATTTGATAAATCATATAAAGTAAAATGTGCTAAAATTACTTATTCATATTTATGAATGTTTTTTGAACGTTAATTTTAACGCAACATAAAAAAGAACTACATCTAATTAGCACGATATTTAATTTAACAAATTGAAAAGATAACATATCAATTGTTGGAATACTGCAATCAAAACAATAGGAGCGCATATCAATAACACTAAAGTCAATATTTACCAAACTCTCTCAATTACTTCTAAGAGAGATTCAATTACGCTTCTGTTGCAACCTTTGTGGATCGTTGGCGCGTGATCGCCACAGATGTCAGCACTAATTACGTGCGTGTGACGTCACATTCCGATTAAATTGCTCTCTGATCGGCGCTAATCTATTTAATTAGAACTGTTACATTATGTGGATTAACGGCTGGTTTCGCCTGCGGTTATCGAAATTCGAATTAAGAATTTAAGGTTGGTGAGTTGTGTGCGACATTGTAGTGACAACTCGTGGTAATGTTTGAAATAAGCTAAGTGTAAATTTGTTTTTTTTAATGTCTTTTTCTAATTTGAAGTAGTTTTCGCGTTTCAATGAAAGTAAATTACTGGCTCATTTGTACATATACATATATTATGAGTCCAACTTTCTCTCAGCGACCGTCTCAGCCGTCAGGAATGGTAACCCTTCTGTGATTGGCATCAGGTAGAAATCATATTTCATATGGAGTTAGCTACAGATTGGGTATCTGATAACGTAAGTGGCAATGCCCACTTTAAATTACGTATTTCTGCTGCTTACATATTGTATAAAAATATATATTTATGTCCAACTGTTGGGTAGGTTTAAAAAGGCGTGATCTGGTAAATACTAGACCGTCGCCTTTTTTGCATTAATATTATTAACTGGCATAAATAAAATAGAAATATGTAATACAATATAGGTATTAAAAGTCAATAATATTATCGAATCCCTCTAATTCACAACAAACAGCCAACATCACTAATGCAAATAGTTATTAGCTATAATCCTATACATATAATTTGATATGCATGTCTGTGCGTAACGTCGCAGTAATGAGACAGACGGACATCGATGTCGAAGCACGTGTCGTGTTATTACTAATGAGATACGTGTGTACGCGTATGGATATGCTTGCATTAAGAGGGGTTGTATATTGAGGAGCTTAGATTTAGCCGGTGAGATATTTCTGGTTGTATATGCTTGGATATTATGCTAAGTTACGTTTTATAAATAGCTTTATACATCAATATTATAAAATACTAGCTGATCCCCGCGGTTTCACCTGCGTTTAAAAAGTAAAAAAGAATACAATTATTTAAACATAAATGATATTTAACCCAGATCCCGCGACGGCGCCCGCATGCGCGTGAAACGCGCGCTAATGGAATTTTCAAAAATTTAGGTATGCCTTAGACGCGTTGTTACGTTAGTCCTTCAGCTATCTTCCAGTAAAAGTCCCGTCAAAATCGGTCCAGCCATTTAGAGGATTACTTCAGCCAAATGGACAGACAGACAAAAAAAAATTAGTTGCCTTTTCGTTATAGGTATCGTGTATACTTTCATATGTATTGAGTAAAAAAAATATTTTGAAATCACAAACAGACACTTCAATTTTATTTATTTGTATAGATATACAACCGGGACTGGGGACTTGATGTGATTTTCCAAGTCCTAAATTCAAATGACTAATTTGATCAGTTAACAATATAATATACTAACTTTAATCTGCAAATGTCCAAACAAGATACATTCGTTCGACTAATGAATGAAATCTTTCGACTAAAGAAAATCCCCAGATAGTTTCCGATAAAAAACACCCTCTCAGACACCTCAAGACACAATGTAACAGAATTTCCGCCACAATTAATCCGCAGCAATAAAACTAGATTAACAGACGGCCACTCGGACAAATTGTGTATTAATATTTTATGTTCCCGCCCGGGTGCGAACTCATAAAACTGTCATCGCGTAACAAACTGCCCGGGTTTCTTACGAGTGATTTAGGCTCGGATTATGGGGTCTACGGTGCTACGGAGCTACGGAGCTACGGAACTACGGACTACGTAAAGCTACGGCGTAGCTTAGTGTTGACATGATGACTTGTAAAGTTTGTTATATAATATACCTATATTGTGAGTGGTTTTAACTTAGATTAAGTGTTATAACGGGTTACTTTTGGTTTGAATTGCTTTTCATACCTAACCCGTATGAAAAGCAATTCAAACCAAAAGTATGGTATAAGATCTTTATTATTCTCTTAAGAAATTACACTTCACTTACAGAGAATCTAATTTTAATTAACAATAGTAGGCACACAGAATGACAAAAATAAAAATAAAATAAAAGGGTACACGAATAAAAGTTGACAATTTGTTGGTACATTGAAGTTATCTAAGTGGGTAGAATATAATATCAGTGGCAATGATACAAGGATGTATATAGTGATGCAGTACTGGATGTGGCATTTCAGGTGTGGCATTTTTGCTAACTGAACATAATTAATAGAAAGTATTTGGCACAATAATCCCCATATGTGGGGAAGACCTGGTATATTCGGATGCTGTCACGATGCAGATAGGTACAGCAAAATACAATTTGGTATACAACCCATTCAACGTGGTACTAAATGGCTGATAGAAGATTTACAGGACATACTTATAGGTGGACAGAAAGTGTATTGTAACTGGTTCTGATAGCTTATCGTGTCTTCCGAAGTAAAGAATTACGCCTATTTAGCCATTAGCTACTGATCCAAGTCTAAACTTATGCCGACGTTGCTTACTTCGTAAATCAGTTGCAATCTACACGAACCCAGGAGCTATACCTTACCCTTACCCCTTACCCTGTGATAGATACAATGTGCATTTATCAAACTCAAATCGACAGCGACACGTCGGCTGTCTGTTGTGGTGTGAACACCGATCTAATTAAATGCCTTCGCTATTTCCATTTAGATTCTAGTCAAATCCAACCTAGGTAGCATACGGACTACAATGAGCTAGTACATGCCCACGTTCGCTGACGTTTCTGGTGGTTGCAGACGATAGGTGACGATTCGCCTGCATTTTTTTAACATTAGTATTAATAATACTAAGTAATATGAAATAAACCATACACAATGGTAGTATAGTAGTTCAAATTAGACCTTTAAATCGAGGAGGTTCCGAGGTTTTAGTTTCAGCGATGCACCGCTTATTTTTAAAGTTGTGTGAGAAGAGAGAAAGAAACAAAGAAAATTGATGAAACCTACACATTTAAGTCTTTGAAAAAAGAAATTGTGGTTTGTGATGTCCATAAATTAACACTTTGCGTAGTAAACTATGGCCTAACCTCTAACTTTGATAGGGGTGACAGGCCCAACAGTGGGATACTAGTGATAGTGGGATGTTGTAGTAGTGATAGTGACAGCAGTGATATTATATTCCAGTGTCAAAACTTATTTCCACGGAGTAAACTAGATTCCAATCTCCTAAGATTAGGCAAATACACGCTATCTGTTCAAAGCTATTACGATAGGGGAAGATATTTAATCCGAATGACGTCACTGACTGCATCGGAGCGCAATCCTTGCTAAATACGCAACTATAAAGGATGCGTTTCATAGTGATGTGCTGTTTTATCGAAGTGTTGAATCTAATGTATTTAGCTGATACAAATGTATGCATAGTGATGTGAGGATTTTCCGATATTAGAATTGAAATTAGTAATTTATCAAATATTAAATATAATTTAAAATTCGATGCTGAACTTTGGTAGTAAAATTAAGTTGATAAATGTTAAGTTAAGCTCCCTCAAAGCTTAAATTTTATAAATAAAACTACATCATAAGGCTACTCAGCTACATGTAACTTCTAGCTATCTACCTATGCACCAAAATCTGGGAAAATTAAAATAGAATTCTTATTATACATAAGATCAGTCGTATATTTTTCTAGCGCTGTGGACTAACTTGGAAGGCCTCTTGTAAGTATTTCTGCTTATAAAATTCTTGGAACAGAAGCACCGCTATAGTACTTCTGTTATACCCTGAAATAACAAAATTGTAAATTAAATCGTATCGATAAATCAGTAGCAAGCCTATCAAACGGTAATACGCCTATACACCTCACGTATCAGATGTCACCATCTCATATACAGAAACCACATTCTGTTTCTATTCGTATAATATACCGGTTCATTCCCCTTACATCTGGTTCAAACTGGATCTGACCAGTTTAAACTGACATCCGCCGCCCTTCACTGGGGAGTTAAGCGTACGTTATCGGCCGTAATAAATGTCATGATTGGGGTCTAGATATACTGGTCAAGTTATTGCGGCCTTCGGCGGAATGGACAATGGTGGAATTTCTGAGGCCGTCTTTGTTTTAGAGACGGATTAGGCGTTTGCTATAAACTAGCACTTATGCTACGGCCTCTTCGACATACGCTTCAAATAAATGTTTTGTTATCATATAAAATCAGAACTGTTTTGATTTTGAAATACAAGCTGATATTAGGTTTTGTAAAAATGATAATACTAGCGTTAAGTAGCTCTGCGATTTTTTGTGTTACGTTCATAACATATTATTGTTATGTAGTTTATTGTGATATCAAGGCTCTACAATAAAAAATACCTTAAAAAATTAATAAAAAAAATATTTTAAAGCACAATTAAAATTAAGCACGAAATTAAATTTATTTGGAAAAAAAATAAGCAGAGTTACCGAGAAAACGCTATATTTTTTCTATACGTAATGAGCTTCGATCAACAATTGTTGATCGAAGATAACGAGACATTCTTTTCAAGGTCCATAAATAAAAAACCGTCTTCTTTAAACGCTGGCTCTACATGTTTACGTAAGAACCATAATGTTAAGACAAACCCACGATCAATGAATAGTTTATTAGCTACGTTAAGGTCGAATGCTGCGGCAAAGGAATGTTCTGTACTGTGGCCTGCAAAAGATAATTATATTAAAATGTGGTCATAATAAAGGGATACGTTTGTCTTTGTTCGCCGGTTATAATTAAGGTTCTGAATAGAATTCCTAGACGCTTTTCATTTGAAACCTAATAATTTAAAGAGAATTGTTGTGACTTACATAATTTTGTATTATGAAAAGATATACTATTTTTAAGTTCGTGAATTAGATATTTTTTGGATAAAGACATGGTGCGATGCATTGAGGGCGTTTCTGATGTTGCAAATGTCCATAGGCGACGGTGACTACTTTCCATCAGGTAGCCCGTTTGCCTTATTATAAGGCTTAAATATAAAAAAAAAATACCTTTCTCTATACTAAGCCAGAAAGCTCTTTTAGCGGTGTCTTTTGAAATATTTGTAGAAGGCGATATAGAATTGTTCGTAGCTAAACTGTGACAGCACCACAGATACCTATTTCTGCCTTTGTGTTATACTACTTTAAAAAGCGTGTCACGACGTCTAATTTATCACATTTTCCATTAAATTTTGTCTAACTTATTAAAATTGTCAACTTATATGTGTTTACACGACAAAGTTCTTAATGATAGGGTCGACAAACATGATAGGGTAAACAAAAAATATAAACAATAGCAAATTTACTATATTTCAATGGTAAATAATTAGACCTCAGCAAAAATGGAACAAATAAAAATTCCCAAAAAAGTACTTATTACTGAGTAAAATTTAAAAGTCTAACGGTAAATTACTCCTTGAAAATTCGTTCGCTCGTTAAAGATATTTAATCTCAAAATTCTCACTGACGTCATTAATCCAAAATTCACATCACTAATTTCCATTCGCAACAATTAACACATGCGACCACTCACGCGTGCAACGCATAATCAGGAATGTATGAATTCTTCACGCTCACGCTACATAAGTTGTATAAATTATGTATGTAGCAATTACCAGGTTTCCATTACATAACTCATCGATATCTCACTCAAAGTAGGCTAAGTTAGTATGGATTTTGATAATTGATTCTTGGAATATTTATTTTAGGTGTTAAGTACTTCTTTAATGTTCTTTTTTATACTGTTGAGGTTGTAAACGAGCATGTAGTCCATCTGATGGTAAGTAGCTACTGCCGCCCATGGATGTGTTCTAATCACCCCAGATAAGATCACAGTCCTGCCTGAGGTCGACTACAGATGCGTTGCTCCCCCTGAGGACTAAGTTGGAACGCCTAGGATAAGTATGTCTCCCTTACCACATATTTCAAACCTTACCAAAGCCTAACAATGCTGTTGCAGAAATAGATGTGGTGATGGTGCCGCCGGAATCAAACTATAGGGTTCTACCACCTTCTTAGATTTTCTTCTGCCATCGTATCCATTAAGTGATAATAATATGATCCAGATTGTGTTATCAGAGCGTCGTCCTTCACTAGTTGACGAAAAAAAGGAAAATCGTTGGATTCAGAGGGCACAAAACCTTTACAAACTAAATCTTTCTTCATAGTATTTTTTCTGCCGATATCGGCTTTTTCTGCCAGTGTATAATTTACTCCATATAATATTAGTGTCTTACTTGTTTATCTAGGAACTAAATTATTAGCCTATGCAATGGATGTATGAAAAACTAACTACTCAAACCATAATTTTCTAGACCCAAAAATAATTTAAAACCAAAATCTATTTCTATACTTTCCCAACATTTAAGCTCATGTCCAGTCCTCTAATAGCGGTCTACTGAATAATAATCAAACTCTCGTAAAATTTCAATAATGGTCTCACTAACGGCCTCTACATGCAAATGAACGAATCTCTCTTGTTAACGGCTGTAGGTGAAGTGATTTCAAGTAAGTTTTAACTGTGAAGATAAATGTATGGGATTCGGTGAATAAGTGTGTATCAGAAGTGTGAAGTATTTTAGTTAAGTAATTGAGTAATATCAAACAAGTGATCTGAAAGGAAAAAACAAACACGGATAAAGACCTCAAATTAATTAAAAAATTAAGGCCAATCAAATACATAATAATAAAATAAAATAACTGCTTAAAATAATTGATAGGAAAAAAGGTAAATTTTGGTACTTTTTATCTATTTTTTGTTATGCACGGGCTAATTAACTATGAGGGTTAGTCGTTTCAAGTTAATTTACAATTACGATTGCAATTAATTACAAATAAATGAAACTTTCGAGAACTCTGAAGTTCTTTTGTGAAAAATACTTAAATACAAATTGTTTTCGTGTAACAAATCCTTCTAATTTACATTTCAAAAAACCTTTTCACGATTAACGAGAACCGTACACCAAGATTCCATTTTAATTGGCGGATTACGCTGACATTTGACGCTTTTTACAAAATCCAAACAGAGTTCGCGAACGTCAATCTTAAACCAAAAACCCGATAGATAAGACGAACGTAATTGCTGCCGTTTTTTAACGATCTTATCTGATCCTTTTTTAAAAACACGACTTCAATCTAACAGAAGACCCTGAAGATGGAAAAGAAACTCTAGTACCTGAGGATAGTACTGAAATATCTGTGACTAAAGTTCCTTTTCTCAGCAGATTTTAACGTGTGTGGACATCTATCAGGATGGACAAGCATTCTGTGGAATAGGAATCGGACAGTTGAACGTTTTATATCTACGAGAAAATAATAGATGAAAAGCAATTCCGAGACCGGATTCGATTATTTGTCAGATCGATTTAAAGTCACTTTTTCTTCAAAGCTACCGCATTTTTTGTGCATGAAATCCTCTACATTCAAAGTAAAATTAAGGTAAGTAATTCTAATCTTAATGTATATAAATGATCACGATCAACCTATTACTGTTCGGACTGTTACTTAATTTCTAATACGTATTTAACTTTGAAGTTCAAGAGTCTATGCTATATGAGGCGAGAAGCATAAATAAACGATAAAGTTAAAATGATTATAACCGTCAATGTACTAAGAAGTCGTTTTCTTTTACTATGTATGTAGATACGTTTATGTGAATACAAACAATAACTTTTACATATTCTTAAAAAAAAGGTTTTCATAGCAAATTTGTATCTTTAAATGAAGATAAGAAAATAAAAAAGTGTCTTAAAACCACATATTCAACATTCGATTTCTTTTCACTTCCATCCGAAGATCAAAACTTTAGAGTAGATTCCTCACGTACATCGTAAATAACACATGAATAGATAAAAGGATAAACAGACAGACACTTGTCGAGTTTGTTGTCCTTCGGCAATAAATCTCCCTTCCTTGACCCTTTTCTATGTGATCCTTATCAAAGGCTTAAGTAAGTTCAGCCCCAATTCAATATTATAGTAAGGACAGTTATTTGCTTTTTACCTGATGTAATTCATGATAGTTAATAATGTAAAATGGTGTTTAAACAAAATTTCACTACGAGATGAAATTGAGATAAATTTATACAAATATTTCTTTGATATTACCTATATTTACTAATTTAAAAAGTTTAACGTACGTTCGTATGAGTGTTGAAAGCGTTTACTTAATTACTGCATATTTGGTTTCTGATTGGCCGAAATACCAAAAAGAAAAATTTCAAAATTTTAAATAGTTGATGTTTCGGACATTATATACAAAATACAGACAGTCATAATACGGAGCTCGTCACGATATTTATCATCGGTATTATTATTTTCTTTTTGTGATGGGTCGCGGAACCCCAATACAAGTGGAGGTGCATAGTGCATAAGGCTGACCGGTCGCCTAAGGATTTCACGGAAGATTCGAGGTATTTATATATTGTCAACAGCTGCACTGTCGTCACTGATTCGCAAGAGTTTCGATATTAACTCCGGACTGAACCAGCCGTTCGCATCATTCGTTCGTCGTTCGCTATAATATGTTTATATATAGGCCTGGGAATTGAAAAAAAAGAGGTTTTAAGCTGTCGGGCTTTTTGTTTTTAGATAATATTAACATAAGATAATAATAATCGTTGTTTCTGTGTTTTAACCTTATTTTTACGATTAATAATTTTTAAAATTAAATATAATCTACCACCTATTTCCGCGTTATAATTCGGGCCACAGATACGGTACTCATCTTAAGGTTTAAACTAGATCGTCTCTGGTAAGTATGTCTCCTGTACCACACCCTTCAAACCAGAACACAGCAGCACTCAACACTGCTATTATAAGGCAGAATAGTGGTGATTCTGCCGGAGTCACAAAGCTACCTTCAAAAAGTAAATTGACTCCAATATCTGATTAAATTGCTTGTTAGATATAAGCACCTTGACCCTTGTAGACCCTTGTAACCAAGGGTCATTTAATAAGTAGATTATTTTTTAGATTAAAAGAGAATTGTTTTCTTGTTTTAAACACTTCAACCTCGAAGCGTGATCAGGTCAGGATGCTTCGTGAAGCATCGCTTGCACAGCTCTCCAGCGCTTCGTCTAGAGGAAGCATAATATTGACCGGCATCAACGCGTCTGCAAACAAAAACTATGTGACCGTATACATTAGTTAGAAAACACTATCATATTTTGTGCGGCTTAAAAGTGCTGGCTTATGTAGATCTCTACTGATCTTTAAAGTTAAGCAACGTCTTACGAAGATCTGACTGATATGAAAAGTTAATCAACGTCAGAAGTGGTCGGTGAATGGAAGGGTGACCGTTTGAAAACATCCAACTACAATTATATAGCAAAGGTACCTCAGGTAGGACTGTGATCTTATCTGGGGTTGATTATAGATGTCCATTAGCGGCAATGGCCGTTTACCATGTTTGTCGATCCTCGTGGCAGAGCGATCACCATACCCGTCTGGCACGCTGAGGGTCCCGGATTCGATTACCGGCCAGATAGTTAGCTGAATAATGCATTTCAATTTCTGTTCTGAATCTGGGTGTTTTTGTATTAGTCTTTGTGTCTTGGCACCCACAACACAGGAGAATATCCTACTGTGGGCTATGAGTGTAAAAAGCGAAAGCGTCATCTGTATAACATAAAAAATAATCGAATGGTGAAGAGCCAAGATAAGCACCAACACACTGCCAATACCACCAATAAGCCAAAATATTTGCCAACGCATTGTCCACACAAAATAAACTAAAGCATTAAACTTCAAGGCTCCATCGAAAATGTTTGCCGTCGCGCCGCAGCCAAACAAATCGATTGGGCAAACCAATTTTGAACGAACTTAACATGTTGGCTAGTTTGGAAATTCAACAGGACTTGTTTTTTAATAAATTTCGGTGAAACGCAAACTGACGCTTTATTAAAGCTGTGACCTGCGGTTTTACTCGCTTTAAAAATCTGTATGATATCTGTATGTAAATATGATATTGGTACATATAAAAATGAGTGAAAACTGACTCTTGTGGCTACGACGAAAGTGCGAGCAGTTTGATGTTTTTTTTTTTTATTAAGTTGGAACGCCTCAGATAAGTAAAGGTCCTTATCTGAGGCGTTCCAACTTAATTTAAAAAAAAGTATTATATGGTAGTGTAGTGTGGTAGTAGGATGGTAAAGTATTATAAGGTAGGTAAGGTTACCTTATCTACCTTATAATACCTTACCTCACCTTACCTACCGTAGGTAGGTAGGTAAGGACCTTACCGACCTGACCTGAATACTGTCATTAGAAAGCAAAAATAGGTATTTTTATAACTATGGAGTAGCAAACGAGCATGCAGTCCACCTGATGGTAAGTGGCCACTGCCACTCAAACACCTTTTAATCTACCCCAGATAAAAACTGAGTCTTACTTGAGGTCTGCCCTGATACCTTGCTACCCCTAACTAATTTGGAACGCCTCGGATAAGTATGTCTCTCTTACCACACCCTTCAAACTAGAACACAGCAGCGCTTAACACTGCAGTAAAAGACAGAAAAAGGTGTGGCGGTGGTGCCGCTAGAGTCTAACCTCAAAAGGTTTTACCCTCTTTAAAACTTTATTAGCGTGCAAGTTCGTTAGTTACTACACTTGAAATAAATAAAAGTGCGATGGTGGTAGGTAAGTTCCTCTGCAAAAGAGATTTCCACCATTATTTTTAAATGTTTACAGATACAGATTTAATTACTTAAAACTCTGAGTGAGTTAACTGAAGGGATAATTCGTTTGTTATCTCACTTAGATTCATGGCTTCCTGAACCGGGGTTCAAGAAGTGAAGAATATTTGGAGAAGGTACTCAAGTTCTCATGGCTTAATGGGGTTTGAAAAATTAAAGGGGCATTTCACGTGAAGCAACGACAGAAATACTCTATCAACATTATTTCACTATCAAAATTGTCTGCCTGTCAGTCTGTCTGCCTGTCTGCTTCTTTGTCTGTCTGCCCGTCTGCGTGTCTGCTTACCTGCCTTTCTGCCTATCAGTCTGTCTGCCTCTCTGCCTGTCTGCCTGTGTGTCTGTCTGACTGTCTGCTTGCTTGTCTGCCTGTCACTCTGGCTGCCTGTCTGCGTGCCTGCCTATCTGCCTGTCTGCCATTTTGCTACGGTAACGTAATTTTATGGTACAACTTAACCGATTTTGACAGATCTTACATAATTATCATATTTGAATCGTTCATTTTGAAAAAATCGTATTTAGTGTAACTTGTTGCAATAAACTACACGTCTTATCGAATTTGATTTATTTTTCCTTACTTGTTCAACTAGTTATATAGCACCAATTTGAATAACAATATTTACATAACATCGTATACATCTTTAGAAATTGTACCGTAGGATTGTAACAATGTCCATTCTCTCATGAAAATTTGCATAACAAGGCAAGATGCGTCGCCATCTAACTCGATTCATCTTCAGGGAATTGGTATTCAGATAGAGATTTAGTACGTCAAATGTCTTAAACCACAGCCATATACACATACATAATTGAAGCTTTCATATTCATTCATTCATATTTATTCATTCATTCTTATTCATTCTTATCATTCATTCAATTTCATTCATTCATGTTAATTCATTCTTATTCATTCATTCATCCATTTCATTCATTCATTCAAACACAAAAATCACATTAAAATCGGTTCATCTTTTGATCAACAATACTTCGTTCTACAACGTTAATCTGTTTTGGAGCTGCAACTCAACAGATACACGCATACACAGATATATAAATCCACAAATACTCGTACACAAGTCAAACTTATAACACTCCTTTTTGCGTCGGTGGTTAAAAGTTGCTTCTTGCTGTCTGTACTTTACGATCTTTCCAAGTTTGCAATGGATTTAAATGCGGTTTTTATATGATCGAAATAGCACACGAGCTTGCAGTCCACCTGATGGTAAGTGGCCACTGCCGACTGACCCTAGATAAAATCAAAGGCCTACCGCGGAGGTTGACCACAAATGTGTTGCTACCTCTGAGGACTGAGCTGAAACTTTTCGGATAAGATCAGACTCAAACCAAAACAAAGCAGTGCTTAATCCTACAAAAGGCACTATAAGGCAAAAATAGGTGTGGCGGTGGTGCCACTGGAGTCGAACTACATAGAGTTCTACTTTTAAAAGTGAAGTGTGAAGTCTTAACTAACTAGTCTATGACCACGGACACTAATTAATACACCGCTATGTATCTACATAATTAAGGCAACCGCTTCCTTTAAAACCCATCAGAAACCACAACAAGAGCAGGAGAACCGAAATTGGTTTCACTATAACTTATTACGTATTGTGATGGCAACTGTTGGTAATTGCTTTGATAGAGAGTGAGTGATAAAACGATTTCGTAATAAGCAAAAACGTATGTATAAAGAAACTACATTATTAATTACTTTACTTACTGTAATATAAACATTAAATACATTAGTATACTTTTTGGCAGTTACAATTTATTAGGCCTAATATTATTTTCTTTAAGTATAACAACTATAAACTGAGGTATACTATGTAAATCTAGGAATTGCACCGCGTTGGTACCCTATGTGACAAGCGGATACTAACCACTATACTACCGAGGATGATAGCTGATAGATGAGCAGTGATAGGCTAATGGTTGAACTTGACCTCACAATCGAGGGGTCCGAAGTTCAAATCCCAGACACGCACCTCTGACTTATGTGCGTATTAAAAATTAATTATCATTTGTTTTACGGTGAAGGAAAACATCGTGAGGAAACCTGCACATCTGAGAGTTCTTAAAAAAGTTCTCAAAGGTGTGTGAAGTCTACCAATTCGCATTTAGCCAGCGCGGTGGACTAAGGCCTAAATCCCTCTCACTATGAGGGGAGGCCCGTGCCCAGCAGTGGGACAATAATGGGTTGATGATGATGATGATGGTACCCTATGTTATGTCCAAGAAGTTATATTATTTTTTACTTCGAATGTTCTTTTCGACCTCAGAAAAAAAAGAACAGATAAAGTCTAAAATTCATGCTTCCATGTAGTGCCACTCGTCCAACTTATTTAATTAGTGCTGTGTAAACGCGACAATCTGACTCCGGCCGAGTTTAATGTTTCGTTAATCGCCAGTTAAGTCGGCAAGCTATGCGTATTAACGTTTCGTTACATTTAATTAACGAAGTGATTTCTGTTTGACATGATTTTTAGTTTCCATGAAAGAGTCGCAAGCAAAGTATTATAGTTAGAACTCTATAGTATATAAGTATTTTTGACTAACTGACTCACACTTCGATTCTCTGCCATTACTTTGCTTATGCCTTTTGTTGAGGAAATCGACATGAAAATGTATTTATCTTTTTTTGAATAGTTTATTTATAGCAATCTGTATAAAGTATTGGTGGTAGTAAAAAAATATTATTATATTGTTATTGACATTCAAATAGAATTCTCGTTAAGAATCTACTTTGAATAAAATATTTTTGATTTTGATTTTGAATAGGTAAATTAAGAGAAAACTTTTTAATGGCTTTTTACTGCTTTTAACGTGAAAATACATAGGTACGGTATTACACAAGATAAAATGTCGTGAAGTTTTTTTATAACATTTGTAACATTACCATTATTTTGTAACATTACCAATTACAATTACAAATATCCATTAGTAACAGTGATCACAAGCCAGCAATTAAACACCAATCTCTTTCGCTACTTCCATACAAAAAACTACAGCAGGATCTAGCTCCATTAAAACGTTAAATTAATTGTACATTTAATTTTAATTAATTTAACATTTTATTTAAGGGCAAATTTTAATCAAAATACCTCTCCCCATGACATTCCGATAGCGCAATTGTGTCTGAAAGATTTCACGGTAAAACTGACTTGACATAAATTATGGAGGTCTTAAATAATGAGTATTTCACCATAGCGTTTCCCTTAAATGAGACAAGGAACAGGTTCTTAACTGTGATTTATGCACCGGCTATAACGTATAACCAGTATAGGTTATTCTTACTTTAAGTAAAGTATTGTACGTCAGTCTTAATGAGTAATTGAATTTATAAACACCTTCTTATAGTAAACTTTAGTAAGCTTTTTCCCGCGGCTTTGCACGTATTAAATTACTTATAAACTTTTTTCTTTGATCACTGCGTAGTTTTAAAGATCTAAGCATACATAGAGACAGACAGCAGACAGGGTTTGTTTAATACTATGTAGTGATATAACAGTTTAGCTTAATTTTTCATCCTTTGGCATTCGAGTTTTCAATTATAGATAATTGTACTAGATAAATATGATTAAAAGATAGCTTAGTGTAGTGTAGTTTCAGCTTCTCAGACTTTAGGTCAGAGATTCGAATCCCAGAAACTACCTTTTATCGCCGTTATCAAAAACTAATTATTACTTGTTTTAACAACGAAGAAAATTATCGTGAGAAAACCTACACCTAAACCCATGCCACTCTAACAAGAGAGTCGCGCCCAGCAGTGATGCAGCAATGGATTGATCACAACTATGTAGGATATATGTATAGAAAGTAAGTTACAGAAATTCGATAAACTACATAGAAAAGTGCGTGTCTCCTGGTGTTAATCACTTTACTACTTACGGCATATAGGAAGTAAGTTACAGAAACTACATAGTGGAGCTCGTATTTCCTAAATTTAATCCCTTTGTCTATTACTATGGAAAGAGGAAGCGGTACTACGGAAGACCGAACGGGATAACATAATTGTTTCCTGTTTAACTTATCAGATATCACTAACTGGCTATAATCATTTAAATTAACCTACGGTCCATTCCATCAGCTGTTTTATGAAACCTTTATTATTTTCATAAGTATGATTCCCTGAAATATAGTTCATACATGCTTTTGTAACTTTGTTTTACAATTATTCCAAGACACATTTCAAAGATCTGGTTTCATCAATAGAATTTCTTGAAGTAAGTGTAGTAAAGTGTAGAACAGAACCTTCATATGCAGAATCATACGAATACTGGTTTCATACGAATATTTATCTACACATTTTTTTATATATATGATCGAAGTAGCAAACGAGCATGCAGTCCACGTGATAGTAAGTGGCAACTGCCGCCCATGGACATCTGTAATCAACCCCAGATAAGATCAAGGTCCTATCTGAGATTGACCACAGATGCGTTGCTACCACTGAGGACTGAGCTGGAACGCCTCGGATAAGTATATCCCCCTAACCACACCCTTCAGACCATAACACAGCAGTGCTGCACACTGCTGTTATAAGGCAGAAATAGCAGGAGTCGAACTACATAGAATTCTACCACCTTAAAAGAATAATTGCTTAATTCTAAACAATAGAAATAAGTCACCATCATTCTATTTCGAAAAATATCAAAAGACACCACTGTTTACACACTACTTAAAATTAAAAATAATACTAATTCACATATAAAAAAACACAATATATTTTTCTTCTAATAAAAACGTATAAGTACAACAAAGAAGGAAATAATAAAATCTATACAACAATATATTAAAACGATACGGACTGGCAATAACGGCTACAGAAGAATCATTAAAAAAAGCATTTTTACTGCCGGCATTCTTCAAGCAAATGAGAGTAATTTATAAGGGAACGTAAGCTTTATAAATATTCACGTAAGAAACGAAGTCCAGCAACCACTTATTACGTAACAGATACACAATAGATATTTATTTATTAAAAAAACTTATATCGTATTTTGAATAGTATAGCACTAAGTATCGTGACAAAAGGAAAATTGTCTTAAAGACGTCTTAAGCGATAAATAATTCAAATTCATATCTTATTTATTCAAAGTTGATTCATATTGAACACTTTTTGAACGTTAAAAACTCTACCTCCGCCTCGGAAGGTTTATTCGTAATGGAAAAGAGGCGGCGCAAGAAACTCCAAATAAATAATCAACAAAAAAACAATAATAAAATATGCTCATGCTTCTAACTCATAAATAGCTCTAGGTATGTCGTACGTACAAACACCTAAGATTAAAACCAGTCATTATACATACATATATCGTAAGACGTTAGCAAATTTTTATACGTCTTATATACTCTACGGCAGAAATATTTTGACGATAATATTGTTACATAAATACAATAACATACTATCTTAATAAATATGAATGTTGAAACATGGATGTTATATTTTAAGATGATAGAGGTCACACAAATCAGCAGATTCTATCACTTTCCATCACGATACGTAATCAATCCAAGGAGGTTATTTATGAAATCGCTCGTTGTCTGCGACAGTTACCGACTAGACACAAAGGAGAATTAGAGACGCTTCACAACTAATCATTGGTCTAAAAACTTCCTGATATTTTTAATTAAGGAAAAATAATCGAAAAATAGAAGATGAATAGTACCATATTAAGGAGTAAAGTCCCTCTGAGAGTAAGTAGCTACTGAATCCCATGGACATCTATGATCAATCCCATGATGATAAGTGTTTAATGTCCATGAATATTTGATCATTTAGATATTTGTCTGCCCAGGGATCGAAGCCAGTACCCATTGCGTTTCAGACTTAGTAACGTTTTCGAGCGTATGTACGTAGGTCCATTTCTTTTGCACGCCCTACAGCCTGAATGAATGGTTTGACCGTAATTCATTTTAAGCAGTCGGGCTTTTTGTTTTAAAGATAATTTTACTATATAGTATAATACAAAGTCGCTTTCCGCTGTCTGTCCTTGTATGCGTAAATCTTTAAAACGGCTTTTGAGGCGGTTTTTTTAATAGAGTGATTCAAGAGGAAGGTTTATATGTAATTGAATGCGTGCGAAGCCGCGAGCAAACGCTAGTAGATACTAAATTCTAAACAATTTAATTTCTTCGATAAATCTTGTGAACAGGTTGAGAATTGGGTGTCTCGAGTAATTGAATAATTGGTTGCGTCGTAGCGTGATCGATTCGTTCATTATCGGATCTTTAAGACAAAGTGTGATTGAAGATGCTGTGGCGTTGCTATAAATAGATATATTTTCAATACTTATATTAATTTCAGTTAGAACACTTTCGACTCCGGCAATATAAGCCCCATCTGCTTCTACCTAATAACAGCTGTGTTAATCGTTGCTATGGTCTAGTTGACCACTCGCGTGGCGGAACGGTTGCCATACTGATCTGACGCACAATGGGTCTCGGGTTCGATTCCCGGCCAGACAGACAGCTAATTTTTTGGTTAATTGTGTAGGTTCTAATTTTATCTGGGGTTTATTAAAGACGTCCATGGGTTGCAGTTGCTACTAACCAACGTTTTGTTTGAGGCCTTGTTTGCTACTGCATAACTATAGAAAAGCAAGTTAAACTTTGACTTTAAAATCTCATCTCAATTATAATTAATTCAAATACGCATATAACTTCGAAAAGGTGCAAGGCTGGAATTTGAATTTCGGACCTCGAAATTAATTTATATTTGTTTCATATAATTCCTGAATAGTTTATAAAATGTAAATAATACTAAATATATAATGTAAATAATAGATAACAAATTCCATATTTATTCTCTGCCGACAATAAATAAACGAACTCTTTTTGGCAATGGCAAGCGATCCGCCAAATAATTTAATTTCCACTCAAATAAATAAATCCTTACGGTGGCTGCTCTAAAATTGGCTGTCTCCATAATTGAATAATTGTTCGCTAGTGTCGCAGCTAAGTGATCGATTCCGCCTGTAACTGAGCTGCTTGGAAATTCCCGGTACAAAACACAGTCTCGCTGCGCTGCGCTTTTAGTATCTGTAATGTGCAAGTTTTAGGTTTTTTATACAAATAAATAAAATTTAAAATGGCTGCGACACAGTTGATACTTCTGCAGTTGTTTACGAATTAAATTGTTTATTTGTTCAATAAAATCTTTGAATCTTTGAATTCAAGTGTCTGTTTGTGATATTAAAATAAAAACCATTTACTCAATGCATATGATAGTATAGACGATAACTATAACAGAAATGCAATTAAAAAAAATGTTTTTCTGTCTGTTTGGCTGAGGTAATCTTCTAAATAGCTGGACCAATTTTAACAGGACTTTCACTGAAATATAGCTGAAGGTCTAGCGCATGCTTTACACGCACGCGTGCGATGCGAAGTTTTACTTTATGTTTAAATATGTATGCCTTTTTACTTCTTAAACGCGAGTGAAACCGCGGGGATCAGCTAGTTTATAATATATGAAAGTAGCAAGAGCATATAGTCCCTGATAGTATTTAGTTACTGTCGCTCATGGACATAGGATTAATCAACTCAAGAAAAGGAAAAGACCAGAGACTTGGGTGTCCACAGATCGTCCAGAGACGTTCCATTTTAGACCTCAGAAGTAGCAACGCATGTATGGTCGACCACAGACCGGCAATAGTCCCTTATCATCACGTGGACTGCAACCCCGTTTGCTACATCCATAGTAAAAAAATGCAATGTAACGCTCACATTAACGTCTTGACTACTTTTGTAACTTTTTACTTTACCTTATTTCAAACAGCGTTCGTGACGTGACACTTCGGTTCTTTATTAAATACCTTTTAAATTTGTTTCATTTCGCAGACGCTACTCGACTTTCTACCTTATGTACTTATGTACCGATGTAACGCCTTAATGAAAAAGGATACTGTCAGTTTGAAATGAACTAAAAGCATAGTTGCTTTAAACGGTATAAATTTAATTTTCGCTACAATTATTTTCTATGAATGTACTGTATTTAAGTTTTTATAAGATCTACAAAGTTAAGCAACATTTTGTGACCTTCAAAAGGTACCCGACGCCTTGGGAGCGACGCCGGGTTATGTGGGATTATTACTGCACTAATACCCCTCGGTGACCGTCCTCAGCGCTCGACAGTGGAGGACTCCGGGAACTCCATTGGACCTCCGCCGAAGTCCTACAAGCGTGATGCCTTTTTCAGGCTCTCTGACCCGGTGAGTTTGCTCAAACCATATCAACTGTTGTTTACAACGGTATGCGACCACACATACCGCCATCTTTCCCGGGGTTGCTGGCCGGACGGTTCGAGCTCCCACTCTTGCCGCCCGCAACCCCAGCACCCCCTTTTAGTCGCCTCTTACGACATGCAGGGGATACCGTACCGTACCGTATTCACGGAACTACAGGGACAAGTTATTTTGCGACCTTCTGATTACGATTCAACCGACACTCAGGAAACGTTGTTTTAAATTTAAATGAAATGAAATGAAAAAGAACAATCCAGCTAGGTACATAGAGTTTTCCTTGACCACTACCCATGCAATTATTATTTACACGTGTAAATAATAAAGTATATTTCAGGCATTTCCTACAATAAGGTTTTATATAAAAGAGAAATGTTTTGTTCCAATTTTTCATAAACATCAACCAGCTCGAAGTAAAAACGAAACGGTTTCAAAACTATGACGTATTGGGTGTCGAAGGAATATGAAAGCCTCGCCTATTTGTCACGCAAAATGGAATTGCTAGAATTGGTGTTAGGGTGCGTGCGGACTAGAGTGTTCACTTGTAACAAAATGTTGTAAATTTTTTAATATTGTTACAGCAACAAAACACGTTAAACAAGTGATTATTTGACCGATAAAAATGTATGGTCTGATGTAGCTCCAGCTCCACATGTTCTTATAGTAAGATGCCATTGTAACTGAAACCC
>DWPV01001636.1:0-19897 GCA_018251915.1 Urbanus proteus proteus
AAATTTCATCAAAATCGGTTCACTGGTTTAGGCGT
The DNA here is from genome assembly GCA_018251915.1 of Urbanus proteus proteus. Lineage (NCBI taxonomy): Eukaryota > Metazoa > Arthropoda > Insecta > Lepidoptera > Hesperiidae > Urbanus > Urbanus proteus. The sequence goes on from DWPV01001636.1 coordinate 36, forward strand.
GAAAGTGGAACAGACAGACAGATAGACAGACAGACAGACAGAGTTACTTTCGCATTTATAATATTAAGTAGGGATAATAGGTTATTTATAAACGGCGATCCGTGAAGCGCGGCGTTATCAATCACCACAACGGATATTATTATATTAATAATTGCTCACCATTCTTTTACACGATAACACTTCGTTATAATTTAGCTTGTCACTTACACACAGGTTCAAGGTTCGATTATTAGCTTATTCTCACCTTTCATTTTATTAAACTAAAGTATAAACCAAGACTTAAAGACTGTTATTTATGGAACAAACAATCCACGTACAATTTAGAACTTAAACGATGCCTATAGCTCCGAATAAACTATAGGTGACACACGAAAAAGCGAACATACACAGGAATAGACACAGGAACGGACCTACAAGCGAACATACAGACACAGGAACGGGCCTACAAACGAGCAGACACATCAACCGACGGACGAAATGATAGAACCTCCAAAATAACAAAGACACCATCGTATACCCTACCGAACTACAAACACACAAAAGTAGTTGAACAGTACACCCAAATGATACCTTCGACATATTTTCGATTAAACGGAATGTAACCAATAGGGAGTGAACAACAAAATTAATTCTGAAACGAGTGCACGCGACTATGATCCCAACTGCGTACATAATAGATGTTAAATATGCGCGGCGGCGACTGACGCTCTGTCGGTATTGTGTGTACGGCATTAAGTTTGCATGTCGACCGAGCTGTTGGATCGTCTTGGTTTAACTAGGGTTGACGCGAGCGTAAATAAATATAAGGTACTATAGTCAAATCACTGTAGAGACGTTTGTGCATTTGTATGTAGTAGTACACCGTCAGCAGATTTTTTTTCTTGGCACGTACTTAATACTAGTATTACACTTATTATTAGTATGAGTATATTACGTTTTGGCTTTCATCAAATACATCGTTAATGTTAATAATAATTCCTTCTAATATTGTACCTAAAGCTTATTTATAGCGCCTAATTTGTAGGTAACAATTCTAATAGTAATAAGAATGTATAAATTAAAATATGTAAAAATAAAATATAATATACAGTGAAAACTCTTAAAAAATGACATATGACAAATGAAGTAATTATTATAATAATAATAATAAACAACATGGCAAGATATGACACTTCTCACATTACTTTTATGCAGATATGCATGCGTGGTAACTAGTGACATAGAGGTAACTCAGTGTACCTATTAAAATAAATTTTAAGATAATACGTATTAAAGTAAAATTTCTCACTGACGTATTCGGATTTTTGTATCTAGCTATGAATTCCATAGGTTGACCTGACCTTTCCATTCCGGCATATCTATTTCCATTGCCCCAATTGATATGTATAGGAAATGTTTCAGGATAAATAAACGGACATTATGCTTTGATAAAGAATATTTTTATTCGTGCTGGATAAATCCAGCTTGACACTAGATCGATTTGGTTCGTATTCCGATACGCTGAAGTGTCAAATTTGACTCTAACTAATACAAATCTAATTTTGAACGTAAACTAGTCAAACTATCGAGTGAAGCCGAAACTTCGTTAACTATTTACAGTAAGTACCAAACTACTGAGAAGATATCCTAGTTGGTAGACTCTGGCAACTAAAACTTGTTTCTATGGGCCATTTTAAATTAATTGAATGGACTACCAAATTTTAAATTCCAAATTAGTTATTGATATAGATGTCAGGAAGATATCTGAGTAGAGTCAGCTGGACAATAAGCTTGTTTTTATTAACCCTAAGTTACGCTATCAACCTTAAACAAACTGACAGAAAAAATGTATTTTTGTTATAGGCACCGTATATACAAGCCCATTTAGTAAAAAGTTATTTTTTCGACATTACAAACAGAAACTTAAATTGTATTTAATTATATTGTATAAATTTCTTTGTTCGTTTTAAGCAGCTTTGTCGCAGCGAGCAGCCCTACTAACAACGTCCTTGGCGGATGTATTATGGAACGAGTTTTCACTTCGATTTATTATGACACCGAATAAGAAACGACGCGGCGAGTCGCGTTAGCGTTTACACCGTCCATTTTGTCCCTGTTTATATTGTGCACTCGACTTAGTATTGTAATGCGCTCGAGTGTTATCACAACATGCGAGATATATCATGTTATTGGATTGGTCGTAATAGAAATTGACTCCCATTGGGAACGCGCTGAGAAAGCCGTTAGAGTTCGCTGCTTGCAAATATTGTGCGTGTTTCCTTGCAACAACAATTTATCGTCATTCGGTGTGTATAACTTGTGTAAGGATCATTAATTTAGCTGTTATTTATGTAAAATAGAATTTGGTTGGCATTTAAACCGTGGAGTTTTGTAGGTAACTAAACCATCATATGCATTGCATATCTAATTCAATTTCTTAACATATCAAACTTAACAATAAAAAACACGACATAGTCTGATACTGCTAAAATTGTAAAATTGGTAAATTTTCTAATAGAATTACTATAAACCGACGACTTCAGCTGAGCGTGTGCCGCATCGCTTTAATACCAACAGTGCAAAATAATAAAAAAAATGATTACACGATAATTATGCTTTTTTCCGTAAATACCGGTCCGAGAACCGACCTTACACCACCGAACCGGTCCGTTAAGTTCGGACAACCGGATGTCGGTTGACATTGAGAATATTTGCCGTACGAGATTTATGGGCCGTCACATCGACTACTGTTACATTGTGACATTCACAAATTAAAGTAGCTACGTGCAAATTGGCTTTTAAAACGAGTTCCAATATACGGTTTTATTGTACCGACGTTTACTCCGTATCTACTATACATATCATACGTGCTTTGTGTACTTAGTACAACTTAATGTAACCAGCTACTTTGAGTTAATATTGCTAATTTACAAATGGAATAGTTTAGTAATGGAATGTTTGGGTGTAATTAATTTGCAATAAAGATAGCAATTTCGCAAAAAAGGCCTTTTTATTGTAGCTTATGATGATATTTGCATTTAGAAGAACATAAATAAAAATTTCCAATAATAACTCGTTATATCATTATATTATCTGTTATTTTTTAAATATATCTTGACTGGTTATCGAAATTTGCAAAGATAAACAGAAATAAACATTACATACAATTTATATTATCTGTGCCGTCGTACAAATATGTAAATGGAAGCACAAAAATCTGTAGCCAATATAAATAGGTTGCGATTTCTATCCGAAGGTGATTCCGTATCCGTTGCTTTACATTTACAAGATCCTGTTCTTAGGAGAATCATATTTGACCTACTCTTATAAGCGTACTGTGGTATACTTACGAATAATGTACTTACATGTATGTATATTACTAAGTGTGCTATGTGCTTTGCCCATCGTAGAACGATATTCCGAATATTTCAAACAAACTTATTTATATCCTCATCATCAAATATATAAGCGAGATCTTTAAAAAATATTCACACTACTGACATCACAGAGCGTGGAATGTCCTACTTTTTCTCGATAAAAATATATGATTTATTGAAGGAAATAATATAACAAATATCCGTGACGGGGAATTTATTAATAACAGCCCGTTACGTTACGAGAGCGGGGCGTGACCACTTTCACCGTCCGCGTCGACTTCGCGGCCGACCACCGACCGCCGGAATTGTTATACAAATTACAGCAGTCATGGTTGTCATTGTAATTGTTTTCGTAATGCATGTATTATATTTATTTGTAATTAAAATCATTCATATAATACAAATTTTAAAATAATTGGAAATATGTAATGACAATTTTCCTTATGCTTCCTTAGTTTCCTTAGTTTTCGTAATTTGGATATTCCGTTCAAAATTTTAAAATGAAGGTAAACATATGTAACCACAAATAATAAAATAACTAAAGCAGAATAAATGCTGTGAACATAACAATTATACTATTGCAACATCAAACGTAACTTCACGTTTGAAACAACATGATAACATTTCGTGTTATCTTTGACACAAAAAACTGAGCATTACACAAACAAATCATTGAACAATAACATGTATGACAATAAATGATGGATTTTACAATAACAACTATAAAGTTCACTTAACGAGCCCTAATTTAGTAACAAACTACATAACATAGTCGATAAAAGTTGCGAAGTAGTAAGTGACCTCGACGAAATTAAAAAGAACGTTCAAACAAAACTAAGAGCTTAATTTTCCACGAAACCTAAACAAATAGAGGGCAATTAATTACTCCTGTAAAACCTTAATGTGTTTATCGAGCGTAGTCGCGAGGAACTTTTGAAACAAATTAAAATTACCTGAATACACATCGGTATTTATTTTTATAGGCGAAGTACTGTGAACAAATATGTATGTAAAATTTGGTATATCAATAGGTACGTAAGGTTACGAACGAGATATTTTGAAGATTAATACTCAGTGATCCCAAGTGTATAGTTATTTATGTATCGTAGCGGCAGTATATTTTGCTAAGTGTGTGGTAACGTTCTCACATATGAAGCATTTCGTTTTAGTCCTTAGTAGTTGGAATAATAAATTAATTAATAATTAAAATATCCCAGACTAATAAATGTGTATAAAACAAAAAAAAGATGCGTTTTGGACAATAAAATTTACAATAATAATAATATTGGGTCAAAGCGTCATCGTCTCGGGGGACCGATTAGTGACTCTTTCAAATACAAAAATCGCATTCAAATCGATTCATTCGTTTTGGCTCTACACCTCCACATACAGACACACACATACACACGTCAAACTTATAACACCCCTCTTTTTGCGTCGCGGGTTAAAAATCTGAGATTGACTTCTGATAAAACACCTGACATATTAAGATCTAGGTCATGACAGACTTAGCTCTAAGAAAGTCAAACCACACACAGACAGAACAAAAATGACCAAGATGTTAAGCGCGACTGTAGATATAAGTGTAATACTTTAAAATAACATTACATTGTGTATGTATAAATAAACACTTCATAGCTGTAATTACAAAAAAATATATAATGGTTGAACAACCATCCAAAATAAAAAGGCCACAAAGACTGTCGTGCGCCGTAAAATACAAATGGGTCAACGAACAAATTGATGACTTAGCCGGTGTTCGCTCAAATTCTCATAGCGACATTAAAAATTGTAATATGGAAAACTCGACGCTACGACTATTAAAGTATTACAACTTTAACCTAAGGAGATTTTGATTCGAAAAAGGAAATGAAAGTTATTCTAAAAGTCCTACTTTTAAATTCCCTAAAGTTACCAAGAAAAGCGTGTGCGTTCAAAATCTACGAATAAATAAAATTGTAGTGTCTGTTTGTGATTTCAAAATAACATTTTTTTACTCAATTCATATGAAAGTATACACGATACCTATAACGAAAATGCAATTAAAACATATTTTGTCGTCTGTCTGTTTGGCTGGAGTAATGTTTTAAACGGCTTAACCGATTTTGACGGAACTTTCACTGAAAGATAGCTGAAGATCTACATTAATTTTGGAGAAAAGCATGCGGTCGCCGTCGTGGGACAGTGACATGTTACATATGTTTAGATATGTATTCCTTTTTACTTTTATACCAGTGAAACCACAGAGATGAGCTAGTAAACAATATTTGGTAACTGTATGTGTTAAGAAGTGTCATCTATAAAAGTAAGATTTAAAGAGAGCACAAAAAAAATCAAATACTCAACATCAAAACTTACACATGTACTAAGTTGACTAATGACGAAGGATCATTGCTTATACAATTACAAGTTAAGCTGTAAACATTTTGTAGCCGGAAAGTTCCCGAACTTGCGACCCGAACCCATCCCGGCCAAGTCACGTCCCTACACGAGCCGTAACGAACATACCGTACTGTTTACGGACCACCCACTAGGACTTCCGGAAACGACTCACACTACACATGATCACGTTATCGTATCGTAACTTAAACAGTTTTTATGTATATTTCGTATCATATCGATACTTTAAGTATATACTGTTAAGTTGAGACGAATGAAGCAACAATTTAATAACAAAACAATCGATATCCGTTATTAATATTATTCGCTACGTCTCTTTTTAATACGATGCTTGCTGAGGTGCGAAAGAGACAAATTGAATGAAATCGAATATAAAAAAGGAATGCGCTTTCCAACATATTATATCTGACACTACTAACACGATACTTATAATAACTTGAGCATCAGTAATACCGATACCGAGTCGATATCGATATAAGCTGCTGGTATTGGATATCGATATAGAACTCATAGTTTTATTCCATCTGTGAAAGATTACAAACCTGTATAGCACTAAACTTTGCCAAATGCTAACTGGAGCGATCCATTGAAATCTGGCATACACACGGATGCGCGTACCGTCAACGAACGACCTTTGCTGAGGCGGATCGCTTACCGGTTTGTGTGCGAAACACAAAACTTGAATCACTTACGTAGGTATACGGCGGATGGAATTCTTTACATGATAATTGAGCAGTGATGAAACGGAATGTATTGTGCTAGTTTTTTTGCTGTGCTGCATTTTTGTGATGCATGTGCGAAGTAATGCTGTATTCGCCAGCAATTGATCGGTCGATTGTCTATCATCTGCTCGAGTCCTCAACGTTTCTGCATTAAGATTATAGCTGTTATTATTTTAAAATAATCATCAATAATTGATGAATGGATTTTAATAATATATTTACATGTTACAATTAATGTAGGTCTGTATGTTTTGATATCGATATAATTACCAATTCGAATCCCGTTTACCTTAAATGAAAAGATTCGAATACACTCACAAGGTTATTAAATATAGGAAGTAATTATGTGCCGAGATTGTCGAACGAGAAATGGACGTCAATGAAATCGACAGCATTGACATTCTGCCTGGTATTACCAGGCAGTTGTACCAAAAACCATGGTTATATAAATTTTGGTTTACATTGAAATATATAGTGACGAGTGAAGTAAGTGAAAGTAAAGTATTTATGCATATTGTCCTTTATATAAATGAATAATTAAATTATTTTTGAATATGATCTTTATCTTTAGGAAAACACTTCTGACCGAACTTTTTTCTAATACACGCAGCGGAAACGCCCCTTGAACTTCATTCCATGTTTTTACTGTACAGCTCCGTGAGATTTAACATTTAGTGTTTGGTACAAGATAGGAACGACAAACATAATATAACCGAGTTCAAACCTTTAACGACGCCGCTTCAAGCCGTTATTTTGAAGCTAGCGACTGTTTGTGAGCACATTAAACACGAGAACCACTTTTGTGTATTAGGTAATTGTCAAACAGTCGGCCTACACGCATAACAACATAATTAAAGTAAAAGTTAGAAGACAGGTCGTTATGGTGTGATTAGCATTCAAATTAACAGCTGGACAAAGTAATATTTATTGGTATACATTAAGAACAATAATATGCTTACAGTGTAACTTTTTTCAATAAACTTTTAACTAATCAGTAAATTAAACTGTGAGAAACATACAAAAATACAATAATTTCGGTTACCTTCTATCTATTGAAAATTTACGAACAGGACTTGTTGTTTTTGTTTATTCTTGAGAATTAGAAAATTAATGAGAATACGATTAATTTTTATATCGCAAAAAAGTATACCTATTGTATTTCTAATCCCCACAGTAATAATTAAAAGTAAGAAGCAACTAGACACTCCAACCATCTACGCAACTACGTATGTCAGGTATTTTTTAATCTCACCTCCCTGCATCTAAACACAAACGAACAAGAAAATCGAACTCGGGACCGTGCAAGAACATTCATTACACTCAGCCCCCACACAATCTGCTTTTGTATTACGAACACAATAACTAGGGGAGGTATGAGGCAACCCTTCAAAGATGTTACTCTCAGTTCGCGTCGACTTACCCCTACATTGAACAACAATGGGTAGCAAATAACGGAATAAGAAATAATAATATTTTTAAAGAATCACCACTGAAAGTATGGGAACAGTCTACAAGCAGGTGTAGCTTATGTAGAGATTCCAAAATTCAAAAATGTTAAGACTTCTTTGATCCTTGCCCCGTTTTACGTTGTGATAATAAATAATAAAACTTTTACATATTCTCACAACTTACTTGAAGTTCGGGTGGTTTAAATAATATAGACAAAATGAATAGCAGTTTCAAACGAATTTTCAAATCGGACAAGTACAAAAAAAAATCGGACGAATAGTAAACCTCCTCTTTTAATGTTTTCAAAATTATATTAAGTTACCGAGCCTATTACCGGGCACGTAATATCCGAACAACCTTAACCGAAATAGGTTTGATACATATGAAATTTGGATTGACCTATATTTTTAGAAAATTGGTAGAGTTGGTAGAGCGGTCAAAGGCGAACTACTTTTATGCACCTACCTTCTTTTTGATGTATTTTTCGTACCAAATGCTGTGTCGAACTATGGTATGGTCGACTGGCATTTCTTAATCTGTGGCTTGATTGAGATGAAATTGGACACAATGCAGTAATGGGATCCAAAATATGTTTCTTCTGGTTTGATGTCATTCTATTCAAATTTAATTTCGAGATTTTAATACTACAGAAACAGTTCTTACCATTTTATTTTGCATATAACATTAATTATTATAATGACCTACAGTTGACCATTTGTCACATTAAATGACCAGGACGCTTGGTGCAAACATGGGCACTTCTTAATTAGCAGATGTGAATAACCTTTGCACACATCGATATAAAAACAAAAACAAAATTTGTTATAACTACCGATGACTAACCTTAGTCCTCTTAATTGATAACACTAATAAAGAATTTTTTCATTTCTAATATGCCTTAGCTTTTTTACCATTACAATTCAGACAGGAGTCCGGTTCTGATCGATTCGATCTTACTTTAGAATTATTTATTGTGACCACCGTAACCTCAATGTAACACCTAGATAAATTAAAAACTGTAGCGTCGAAAACGACATTCGCTCCGTTTATCTTTCGATAAAGAGTAATTTACGATAGCCCGGTGCCGGCGCCACCCTCGCGGGGTCACTGACTCTGACTTATTTTTCCCGGCGACTCATTTTTTTTATCGCCACCGACGCGATAACAGTTGGCCGCGAACGTGTGTGCACATGTGTTTGTGTGCTTGTAATTAGCGTACCATGTTTCCTGTGAATAGAGTTCGCGATTAGGTATTTCATCACTCTCTTTTTCTAATGTCGCATTTGTATAAAGATATAAAAATATTTAATATTAGTAAAAGATGTTTATTTTTTAAAAGATGACATACATACCTATTCAAATAATATAGTTGAATTGAGAATCTTCTATTATTGAAATCGGTTGTAAATACTTAGACATAAATTAAACCTTACAAATAGAGGTCTACTAACCCTATAAATATTTGGAAAACTCATACGAAAATTATCATGAATAACAAAAATAATTATACCTAAGTTAGCCATGTTAAACTCATTAAATTATTATTATGATAAAACATAGGTCTTATTATCGTTTGACAATTTGGTATATTGCACATATAATCAAAAACTATCATGTTTGACTCATACTTGATTTTTATAATTTTCATTAAATCGTTAAATCCTGTGTCTGACATAGGATTTAACGTTAGAAAATTAATGAAAATCTGTTTATTTTTAGGCAACAGCGGTCCGCTATAAAGCTGACCTTTACGGATTATACCAGCATGTTTTCACTCCAATAACAAACATCAATGTATTTTTAAGCGCCTATTTAAAAATAGTTGCAATAAAAAAAGGTAACCAAGTGTGTTCGTCGTAAACTAGAGCACCTGGCAACAAGGGGACGCTAATTGAAAACCCTTCAAACATCGTACCAGCATCCTCGTACTTTGTTATTTTTAGATAAATCTCCGTTCAATCCTCGCTTGTATTCCTGTAGTTTCGGGTTATTCATTTTCTGTTATGTTTTCTCAAATCCTAATTATTATAAATGCGAATGTCCGTTTATTTGTTTGTTTGTAGCGCTTTTACGCTTTAATTACTCAACCGATCGTTATGAAATTTTGCACACGCATAGGAAGGGTCAAGAAAAGGTCATAGAGTACATTTCATCCCGAAAAAATGTACTGCTCCCAAGGGATACAAAAATAACTTTTATACCTACAACCTACCTACTTTTACAGCCGCTTGATAGGAATGCATTACATTCGCATTATGTCTGAAGCATACAAACCGACTGCTTATAAATGCGAATGTATATATAAGTATCCATTAACGCGAGCGAAGCCGCGGGCAAAACCTAGTTATTTATAATTATCAAAGTATTAATAAGGTTGAATTTTCGTGTAACTGTTGTAATTAACACAATTATTGTCCCGTGACTGGTATAGTCTCTTATGTGATTATGAAAAGCTTACATAAGCTTTAATACACGGTTGAAAACTTTGTCAACATCTTGTAGAAGCTAGAAAATGTATAATTAAGTTACATCACGGTATCCTTCACAGTTAAAGCGAGTAATCATTATTTATTCAATAAGCCAATAAGCTTCATTCATATTTATTTATGTGCTCTACTCCACGTAACTTAATTCACAGAAGCAAATAACAGTATCACAGGTGTTTTCTTATTTCTGTGGTGGTAATTGCATCCTGCACAAGTATGTAGATAAAATGTATTATCCTAATTGTTTATTTATTAGTAGTTTTAGTAAAAGATAAATCAATTGTAATAGATGTTTATAGGAAAGCAACCAATCCTTTCTACACGAGGGTTGGGAGTAATACGAAGAGCCAGGAACAGAAAGCCGTAAATAACTAAGAGTCGCAACGCTAGGGGGCGCTAATTGAAACCCCTTACACATCGCGGCGCTATCGCTTAGTTTAGTTCAAGAATCTCATTTGAGGACATCTTAAAAGCTGAAGCTTCTTTTGAAACTTGTTTCTCTTATAGTTCTTATCTACATTTACATAGAGTAGGATAGATAAAATATTTAATTTGGTTTCAATGCTCCAGTGTCCTAAGCCCGGATAAATATTTTGAAATTACAGACAGACAAAATAGTAAGCGGTAAGTGATACGTTAAAAAAATGGTTGTACAATAATGTTATATTATGCTACAAATTATACTTATAATTAAGTTATATATATAGTGGAGCTGGAGTTACATCACACCATGAACCATTTTCCATAACCAATCTGCGCCTATGTGTAGGTACATTACTATACTTAAATATTTTATACGATATAAGTCATTCAAGTGGCAATTAAGCACAGCGGTTTAATTAAAGCCGACGAATGCAAGCCTAAGCGCACACATTAACAATGATCGCGACTCGAGTTGAACGCTCAACACGTGATGCGTATCGATAAACTGTCTCGGTGAAACTTCTCCCTAAACAACCATCGAGCTAGGGTTGCCAACTTGCCCCTTTTTTATTTTTATACTTAAATTTTTTAATAGTTATATTATTTATACAAATGGAGAGTAGTCACCGTCGCCTAAGGACATTTGCAACCATAGAGGAGGAGGAGGAGGATTCGCCAATGCATCGCCAGCTTTGAAGCAGAGCTCTTTTTGTACCTTATTGAAGAACCTCTTGTTATAGCGCACTGGGAATATCTTGGGAGGAAGTTCATGCCAAATATTGCGCGTCCGTGGCAAAAAATGTCACTAAAAGTGTCCGTACTTTTAGCTAAGCAATGGATGAACGTCAAATCTACTAATAGGATTAGGTTACTTCGTAGCTAAGCTTACTATGACCTTGCACTTCGTTTATATTCCTTGCACATCTCTTGCACTCAGGTGAAAAGTCACCTTTTTCTAAAATATCATATGATTATTTTTTCTTATTTTGTTCCATTTTAGATTTTAAAACTGTTAGGTACATAGTTTGAATGACGTTCGAATTCCCCAAAGCGGCAACCCTACAAAAAAGCCATGGAGACTTACCGTAGGGTCAGCGACCCGCGCGCTCCTTCCCCGCGGTGTCATTTGATACAACAAACGTTGGTGATTAGTATCCGAAGCGTTATGTGCACATGTGTTACGTTCAATTTAATTGCAAGAATTTTCAGACCAATTAAGGTAAAGTTTAAAGATAGGATAAGTACATCGCTTTCTGAACTCGTTTTTATCGGTGTCATAGCACATACAAATCTGGGAAATCCTGACGATTTGAGGAATTCTTGTATGAGAAAGCCGAAAACCTATACTGACCGCGCTGTGTTATTTTTAACCGACTTCAAAATGAGGAGGTTCTCATTTCAACTGTTTTTTTTAATTTTTATGTAAGAAATTTATTTTCATGAAGTAGCGGCTGCTCTAACTGAGTATTTTGACGATATAAGACAGGTAGAGACAAAAATAGGTGTCTCCGTAGTCGAACCCCAAGCAATCTTCTACATTATTATGCAACTAATACAGTGCGGAAGGACTTGCAAACGAAGATGATACCTAATTTACTATTAAATTGTTACCATATAAGTGACAGCAGTTTTATAGGCAAATAAAATTATTTAAACACTATATATAATTATAATAACCTAAAGGTACAGGATACAGTTTTTTAACACGACAGGACCGGTTGACATGACACAATTAATAAAACGATCAACTGACAAGCAGATAAAATAGTGTGAAGGATTCGATGACCACGGCGGTTCAAGTGTTTCAAATTTTGATTGGGATATAATAAAATAAAACTTAATAAGAAGATATATGTATTCTCAAGGACATCAATCGGTCACGTTTTACGTGTGTTATCCTTATTTATTTATTTATCTATTTATTAAATGGAAAATTATAAAAAAGACAAAGCCAGAAGCAAATATAAAATGCTTTGACACACGTTTAAAATAATAAATAAAAAATGTATTTCAAAATATTAGAAACCATTGCACATTTACAAATAGGTAAATAATTACCGTTATTCAATTTTTAGGCTTTCAGCTCTCTCAATTAAATATTAATACGCCCCTTTCATATCTATTGTATTTGGGTCAAAAGGTTCTGTCCTATTAAAGTTTCTTACAAATCTAGTACACCGCAACATCGTAGACAGCGACAGCCCTACACCGATCCCATTTGTCAAATAAGGGCCGCCTTAAACCTTTCATAAATTATCTTATTCATTAACAAAGTGACTGATAATAATTGAGAGTTATCTCGCAAAACAGGGACGCCGTGGAGCATATTTTTTAATTAGTTCAACGTTAATTGGGTTGCCCCGACGCTCCTGTAATTTGTTCGCGAATTGGATAAGTAATGGCTATTGAAAATAATTTCGTTTAGCAAATGCTAATATTATCCAAATATTGCAGGTAATTCAAAATCAGTTGTTGAAGGTTGAAGAACTATGGAGTTTCTCTCTTATTAATATGTATAATTTATATATCGTATAATAATAAAGCAAATATAAAAATGTACGTTGATTAATTCAGATAACCATGTGATTATATTTTCCATACTGTGTGAATTCGCCCCACATACATACACACGGGTTTTTTTTTTTAAATAACAGTGCGCTTAGTTCGGACAGGACACATATACGTAAAGTAAGCCTAAAATGCATACGGTATGTCTTTAAGACTGTATTCGATCACTTTGTCTTCAATAGTCACTGATCAAATACCGATTTCAATGAAACCTAACATGTTTACTCTTTGCCATTGAGGAGTGGCGTCGGATCCGGAGAATATTTGTTACGTTAGTATAGGTAAGGAATGAAATACTTCTTACCGATTTTGCACTTGTTTACAAATGTACAGTATGATAATTTGTTATTTGTTCGATAAAAATCTTAGAAATCATTCATCATGATCACGCCAGCGACGTGCCGTATCCGACGTGTCGACGTAGCCTATAATATAGGTTATTATTCTAAATCATATTATGTGCCGTTGTTCCAAATTTTACCAAAAGAGCACAAATTATACAAAATATACAAACTATAAATAGGCACACTTTATTTGAAACCACGTCTTAGCCACAACAAGAAATAAATTCAAAATAACATTTATAATAGTCGAATCTTCTTCGCAAAAAATTTAGCGAATCAATTCTCCATTCGACATCCCACAAGTAAACACTAAACTATTTAAGAACTCGTCTTAATGAAAACGTTTCTATTTGATATCTGTTCTATGACGACAATTAACCGTTCGCAATCATATCATTGCACAATAGACCGAGAGCCGAGCGTAGCTAAACTCGTAAAACGCTATAAAATGTAATGTAACGTAATGCGTAATATAATAAAACGGCGGTGACGTGTTTACGACACACATATAATATGCTAATATAAACTAGTGATAAAATATACCTACTTAATCCTCATGGTTTTAATCTAGAATCATCACGAGACTACAGCTCCTTGTATTGCATGAAAGAATAAATCCATTCAGTGACGACCACTTAAACTATAGGGGCAGTTCTAGGGATAAACTCGTAAAAAGGAAAAATAATAACCTATTTCGAAAAATGATTTTTTTACAAGCATGATTTATTTGTCTAGTCAACAGACAATAGAGACAAGTTATACCTGTTTTGTTTTTCACGATACACATTCTACTCACCACAAAGGATCGTTCCGTATAACAGTTTTCAATCTCAGGTAAAGTATTTAACGCTCGATCCGTTCACACTTTAAAGAAGACACAAGTTAACGGGCAATAACCGTAAACATACAAGGCGCGGTAGTTAAACATTCAGCCAATAAAACCGGGGACTGCATTAAAAATAATCTCGGTAAGGCCTTTACCCCGGAGTCGGGTATTAAAGAGACTATTACTTATTCTCCACTTGTTTTTTCCTGAATTATGACCGCTGTATAAACAATTCTAGCGCCATTGCTTGCATCTTTTTTTATTTTCGACTTGGCACCGAGCACCCTATCTGTGCGTCGCACAATTTGAATCTTATGTCCATTGCGTTAAAATCAAAAATCTCCTCAACATCTCCAGAATGCATACTCGACGGAACGCCTACCTTTTACTCGTTAATTTCAACCCTACTGCTTGTATAATACAAGTGAAAATTTAAACCAAAACCTAGTCAAGTCGTGCATTCCCCATCCGTTTCAATAACATAGTAGACCTTATTGTTTGAGTGATACAGGTGAGATTGTCTAGAAATATCGCCTTACGTAGCCCGGATACATTAATTCCAGTCACTTTATAATCTATTTAGCGTCGTAATTGGTTAAATTGCAGTTTTGTTTGCTCATAGGCTTCATACACATCGTACACGGAGCGCGCTTACGTGTTCAGATGTCATTAAAACGGTTAATTAATATTTTATCAGTTGGCGCGACGCTATTGTTAATTAAGCCATATTGGCGATAATAAACAAAAAATTTAACACCTTCGTTAAGCTTATTATGAGAAAATAATTAAAAACGTTTAAACGTTTAATGGAAAAAACCTAGTTTTTGCATTTGAACAACTCAATTTTCCAACGGACACACTAATGTCTGGTAATGTTAGAACAGACTCAGTGTGGATCTTTATTTGCATAAGCAGGGATCAAATCGGTGGGAAGTTCGTAGGTACAAGCAAAACGAATACAGAAATTACGTTTTTAGCATCTACCTAAACTGGAATTGAATCTGGAGCCTTTTTCTTAGTAGACTAGTATTAAGTTCGTTACACGGTCGACATACAGGCGTATTAAGAAAATGAAGGGAAAATAAATTATTGAAAGAATTTCCTAAAAATGAGGCCTTTCTTTTAGTTTGGCATGTGTAATTAGCATCGAGAATATGATCATTATGAGCAACACTATCCGATGGCACAATAATACAGGGAGATGATCTAATGATGCACTTTTAGTTTCCATCAAAATCGGCCTCTTAATACCATTCAGCATTTTCGCAAATCCTTCCAGTTTCGGAGTTTCCAATCCACGCACACTTGAAAAAATCATCCTGTAAGTATATTTAATTCGCGTAAAAACGCCGCTACGACTGGCACGCTATAATGCGTCGGATGTAGCGAGAAGGTTTACTTAAGCCTGGGCCTTATTGGATTGAAGTAATCCGCTTCTCAAGCAGTAACACGACTGTTAATCGCCTGTGTAATCATGTGCCTCTGTTTTCTTCATTAGGCTTCATCCGATATCAGACATGGTTCACTGGAAATCCTATATTCAATTATTTTTAATTGAGTAATTGATTAGTTAGTTTGATTAGTTTCGTGGAAACAATATTTTACTTTGTAATCAGTGTAACTGTCAGAATAGATTATTTGAAATCAGGTAGGTGTTTGTAACAGTGCTATAATACATTGAAATAAGATACCACGAAAAACTCAATTACAATTAAAACTACATCAATAAATAATGCTTGTAAAAACTTAACTTGGTCGTTAAGTAATTATTTATATAGCAATAAACATAAAATTAAAATATTATTAACACTATATAGCAATGAGTAGAATCAAAAACCATTATATACGTCCATTAAAAACGATTACAAACAACACTTTTGTAACAACACTATGGGACATAATTAAACAATTTAATCACTTTCATATCGACGTCGTTCTAGTGATTATCGGGCGAGAGCTAGTTGTGTTTATGAATCGTAAACATGCGGACATATTGTTTTCTTCGGCTTTATAGCGAAATATAAACATTGAAAGACCATTGTAAAACCTTCTTAGCGACGAGAAAGCCTAAAGTTATTATATTTGTTATAAATAAATTAAATATAAATGTTGGTTGTTCCCTTTAGCTTTATAGCAACCGATAAACGTTTCAAGTTGAATGTTCGAGCTTTAATCTACACAAATTAAATAAAAACTGTGACTGTAATTGTCATATTCCAAGTTCACATTTATATTAGGTTCCATATAATTCACTTATCAGTTTTGACATTGTTATATTCTAATATGTTGTAAAATAAATACATAAAAAAAATTGATAACACTTTTAAGTACACAGTTAAGCTAAGTCAGTTACCGACAATTACCTTGTGATTAAACGGACAAACTAATGCTAATACGCATTTAGAACCACCCTAATAGGATTGGAGCGTAACATGTGTCATCCATCCTTTGCCTTATCCTTATAATGTATCCTTCAAATCAGAACACGGTATGACATGAACAATACAGTAGTATACCATCATCATTAAAATCTATAATTAATAAAAGCAGCTTAATATAAATGCAATGGATACGTACCCAACGCCTGCGTTCAAGGCGGTGACCAGGCCAGGCCTCTCATAACACATATGCATACCAGCTACCGCCCTGCACTTCTTATCTACACTGAACGCTATCGTTAAAACGTACACTAACACACAATCACAAAACCAATCTCCAATTTCACCGTCACACTACACACACACTGTATTCAACTTTAAACTGTTTCCATTTCAATCTACGCCACGAACGAACATTTTCATCCGGCACGGGATTACCATCAATCGATAAACAATCCACGCCAACTGATGTACTGTGAAACAGATTTGATATAAGACACGCTGAACGCAATTTGATGCCGATACGAACCGATACGATCGGTTAATATTCATGACGCGCCACACTCGATCGCCCCGAGCTATTAATATTCATAATAATGCCATCGGTCAAAGGTTCCTCATCTTAAACGTAACAAATTCACCAACGCAACAACTCCTTAATTAAAATCGTAACTCTGTAAAGATTCTAACAAATTGTTAGTCCTCCGATGGCTTCGAATAATTCGATCTCGACCGAGGGCTAACGGGAAATACTCGTTTAAATTTCACCTTTTCCTCATTCTAAGTTCGTCTGCACAAATAATAAATTTTACGAGGAAAACGTAATCTGGTGGCGGACGGGGGAGAAGGAAACGTGCCGCGAAACTAGATATCATCGTTTATAATGTCACGGACACTAGTCGAGTACCTTCGTACAATTCGTGCATGTTATAATACCATCGGAGCGTGTGAGCTACCGTGCATATGAACCTCTTATTTTAGAGTACACGAAAATTAAATGTTTTTCCAAATAACGCGCAATCTTCATTGCTTTTGTTTCAGCCGTATCGCAAATTGTCTTTGTTTTCCTGTCACAATAATCGCCATACAATTTAAAGGAAAAACATAAGAATATTGTTTCATATGAAGGTTCAATCACGGCCAGTTGTTTGCAGTCAGGTAATACTTCGGTAGGGAGGTCGCTCATAAACTTTCTCGTATCAGCGAGAGACGTTAAAAGTGGCGGGGACGGGCGAGCCGCGGGCCGGGGACGTAAGAAACTGTTTACATTAGCAGATTATGAGAGTTGATAAATGGAAAGGACATTTCCGAACAAATAAGCCTCGCTCTCGTCATGAGGTACAGCGATTACGTGATTTTTCCCGACGGACGTGATTAATTGCGAGGCAGTCTTGCGGATACATTTTGCGTTATTTAACACGGTAAATAGGTTGTGGTGTTTTTTCGTGAGGGTCATGAGGAGGCCATTACTCGGGTATTTTCCCGTGTGATTGATCGGCGTTGCCCGATGGACGCCGGAATGAGTTCGTATGGGTGCAACCGGGCATAATCTCATTTCACGTCTAAGATTTCCCGTATATAATGGGGATAAATAGAGGATATCATTTATCCCCATTTTATTTTGTGTTATAGGATGGGTGGAACATAAGAAAATGTAGTACCAGTGGTGACAGGTCCTCTTTTGTTATTCAGCTATTATTTTGCATTCAGATAGTACAAGAACGCAAATGCATTGTTAATTCTGCGGAGTAAGTTAGGACGCTTCGTGTATAATAAATGCAAGTAATACCTAAATCACTATTGTTAAAAGATAAAAATAGTAATACAACAAATACAAACATAATGCTCTCGTAGTACTTTTAGTAAAAACCTAGTCACCTTTAGATTTACTTAAGAAGGTATTATTGATATTAAGGGTACTTAGTACGAAATATAAAATATAGAGCACCATTCACACGAATGCCGTGCAGGACGTGACATGTCGTCCACATATCACGACTTTAGTGGAAAATTTTACCAAGGTCACGCCTGCTTTGCAAAATATACAAAAAAGACCGTTTCCTTTGTTTGTGAACATATGACTCGAAAATTTGACGATGAATGGCCTTGAATACAAACTAAGTTATATTTCTGTAAGTATGTATTACTTCTGAAGGAAATTTAACATTTTATCCAGTATTAATCGTAGCAATATACATACATTTGAAAATAGTAATTGGTTTAATAAATATTAATATTAAAATAATAATTAATTGGGAATATGTGCCTTAAATTAATATATTCGTAATTGTATGTATTACATGAATAATAATTGACTACTACTCAATAATCGTATATTTCCACTAACACATATTAAATAAAAAGTAATAGCCACGTCGAAGCGTAGCTCGGGTAAGCTCCAGGAATTTCAGTTGCAGGAATCCTTTGACAATTTTGATATCGAGTTTCGGATCAACCGGGTAATACATAAATGATTAGGCTTGCACCGGCGTATTGGTGCGAATGTAATTAGGAATGTCTGTCAAGGTTAACCGCGAACACACCGATGTTATTCTGTTGAACGCGTCAAAATTTTCTATCGAAGCCAAAACTTGCATGTCCCACATTACACATAGGGTAAAAGCCGAATAGTTGCCTCGAAGGGATAGTTGCCCCGGTTGTTGAATTACTATGTTAGGGATGTTTTTGAGGTTCACAATTTACTATAATTAGAAGAGTCTTTCCCACAGACCTCGCGGCCACATAAGCTGTCAGAGTACGCATAATATTATTTAAAATATGAGCAAAAGACTTCCGCGAAGACGCTCTGACGGGCGTCAAACTTATATTGATGAGTATTTTCTATTGAATATCTTTTATACTGATAATGGTTTCTGCATACTTTTTGTTTACTTGTATGTACTAGGGTTT
>DWPV01001637.1:0-19892 GCA_018251915.1 Urbanus proteus proteus
TTCGTTAGAAAGTGTGGTTACCGGATTATTTAAAATGAGTCGACCAAGGCGACGCTTTCTACACTAATAGCTCCACAGTAGGATTTCTCCTGTGTCGTGGGTGCCACAGACATACACATACACGAATATACAAACACCCAGGCACAGAACAGATATCTAAATTCATAATTTAGATGTCTGTCTGGCCGGAAATAGAACCAGGACCACATTGCGCGTCACACCAGTATGGTGACCGTTCCGCCACGCGGGTCGTCTAAATCCTCAGTTCTCTTTCATTAATCTCAATCTCAATCCTCAGAAGCAGCATCCCATCTGTAATTGACTCTAGATCAAATCCGTGTTTTAATAAAGTTTGTTACACATGCGCCGGCAGTGATCACATAGGTACCATCAGATGCTCGCAGCTCAGCAAGCTCGTTTGTATGCATTGTAACTACAATATTATAAAAATAGGTATTAATAAAAGGTATAGAAATAATGTCATGAAGATTTGTTACAACAGACTCGCAGGTCCTGCAGCAGGTATCAGAATAGTGTCGTTAACGTCCGCCGGCGCCACGACTCGTGATATACCGCGGAGCCGCCTCTGCCCAACCACCTTATCAGTTGCATAACGAATGTACACTTCACATATGTTGCGTTGTTTTAAAGTGCATTTCTTGATAAATTTGAAACGAGCTTCACAAATCAAGTAGAACGATTAATACTTCACTTGAAGTGCCTCCCGTAAATCTATTTATAGTTTTCCAGTAAACTATTAAATCATCGATCATAATCACCGTAAAACGATTAGTGGATAGATTAACAAGGAGAAGCTTAAAGTCTATAAAATAACTTGCCATTGGATACGGTGAAAGTGGCAGAGATATAATATTTAAATCTTTCTGACTTAAAAAACTAAATCCATGTTGCATTTCAGGGAGCAGAATGTAAAAATTCTTAAAATAATTTATGCAACAACCATAAAATAATAATCATCATTAATCAAGTACCTACATAACTAGTCAAAATGGGAGCACCTAAACCCTGAGATGGGCGAGCTCTTCTTCCTTGCGGAAGGTAATTTTATCGATACAGCAGACTCCATATTTACTGATGCAAATGGTAACCAACCCCAGTAAAGCATTATGCCCTTGCAGCAGTTGTCTCCAAGTTACTTAAGCATATTCTGTAAACCGGATCTCCAAATTGATTGCAATATTATAAGTACATAACTAATCCGACAAGCGACCAGCATTATAGGTGTCAATACGTAAATGATAATTAATTTATTCATAAACGATTAATGCCATTACTAATCCCATTCGATACGATTGTCGAAAAACTTGTACTTATTAAACAACCAAAGATTGAGAAACGGATTACATTATTATGTCAAAAGGTTCATTTTCTAATTTTTTTCTATCCTCGAGTATCAGGGTTCAGGGTTAATGAAATTTCTGTCAATCGAAATCAGTAACGGTGGATTTGATATATATTAGCTATATAGTAATAGCTTAGCTACCTCACACATGATCATGGAAGTCTAAAAGTGCTAGAATCATACGCGCTAGTATTAGTCAAGATAATAGCTCATAGGTACATACTTATACTTATAGGCCCATACATCACAAATTCAACAAATACTAAAGTGCTTTTTTTTCTAAGATGTTATCGACCTCTAGGGCTGACGTAGATCAATCTATGTAGGTATCTACTTTAGGCAGACTTTCTAAGACAGCTTGGATAAGTATGTTTTGTCACCACACTTTGAAAACCAGAACACAGCAGCTCATAAGGAAGGAGTACGTATGGCGGTGGTGCCAACGTAGTCAGACCACGAAGGGTTTGCCACCTTGGATTGAGACACTTAAATTTATAGTCTAGGTCGATTACTGGACTTATCCACGTGTTTATAAAACCTATTCATATGACCACAACTTAATGAATCTGTAGGACTGAGTGCAAAAGCGTTTATTCACTATTTAAGTGTAATATTCACGTATAATAGTCTCCCCGGCAACGTGGCGATACGAGCGATCCAGCGATACGCTATCGTCGCCCGATAACATCGCCGCATCGCTGTCACTCAAACATCATTTGTATAAGATTATTCCGTATTAATTTCTTTAGCGATAAAAAGCTTAAAAATGCATTCATTATAAATTTTCCTCGTTTAATCAGCGAGGAAAGCAAATTAATGACGAAATTTAATTTAGGCGAATGAAATTGATAATGATATTTTGTTATCTTAATCTGTATTTAAATCTATTAATTAATGAATCATTTTAGTCGAAGTACAAATCTGTCCGAGTACCCACGTAGGTACTTAAACTACATATGTTTTGTGGCAAATAAACACTTAATCCCAATTATTCAAAACAGAATGGACAATCCATTCTATATCCAGGATGTTTACCTTGTTAGTATCGTTTTCCGATATAAAATCATGCACGATAACGATTTCGAAACCAAAGTATTCACATGAATATACATAGATATCTCGGCCACGCGGGCCCACGGCCACACCTTCGTGAAAGAAGCTGATATGAATAAAATCGGGCATCTATGTGACCCATATCGCGTGTATCACTTATAGTTATCTCTGTTCAAATAATTCGCGATCGTTGCGAAAATTCAATGGAAATCAACATGCGGCTAATGTGTTATTATCAATGAATAAACACGATTGATAATGTCAGGTGTCTGTTTGTGGATTGAAAAAATATGTGGGTCAGAACCGCACCTGTCGCCGCACCGCCACACCGCCGCGCGCCGCACTGCCGCGCCGCCGGGGGCCGCGTGCTTTAGTTTTTCCAACGGATAGTTACTGTTGGCTAGCGACATTACAGTATCTCACAGCATGATGGCTACTGAGGGTCTCTATGATTATAAATCTGAAGTTTCGATGTTCATTTCTAGACGGATGGCTTACGAATTGTTATGGGATTCAGACGAAGAATATTTTGTTGCTTCATAGCTAATGTCTACTCTGTTAACTCTCATCAGTCCGCGTGAAATATCGAAATATATGCCAAATTTCCTATCAGATAGATCCCAGACTTGCTTGATATATAATATGATACCAGACAAAACAGGTCCTTTGTTTTGTCTGATTGCATGTATTTTTGATCGTTTACGCCTCGTCTACCTAATTGTTGATAGACTTTGCGCCTAGTCCAACTGTAATCATATTATTACGAAGTGCCGCCCGGACTGCTTTCTTTACAGATTGCATGTCAATTATCTTAACTAGGGAATAACAAATGTTATATTATATTACAAAAATTAAATGCAAAAGTATACTAATTAATGCGTGAGAAATTTTTGTGACTCTATGGTTCAATCGTTTAAAAGTACAGTTTAATCATAATTGATACCTGAGTTCAATATAAATTAAGACAAATAAATCACATCTAAGTCATATATTTTTTCTCCACATCATATGAAATGTGTGTTCGTGGCCTACGACACAGGAGAAAATCCTACCGCGGGACTATGAGTGCAGACAACACTTAGCGTTTCCTCCACATCTACAACTCCCTTGGATCATAAATTCTATTACGTAACACATAAATTGCAATGTATTAAAGTTTATTTTTATGTCATAAAGGGCTAAGGAAGCTAAAGCGTGTACGATAATCGTCAACATTAGGTTCCCCAACACAGATCTTCTCTCAGGGCGATGAAGGTTTAATCCAGTCTACCCAAATATGAAGAGACTACACACAACTTTATCAAATCAAATCACAAATATTTTATTCAAAAGAGATTCTTTCACAAGAATATTTTTTGCATATTGTTTGTTTAATGACCAGATTCTGTGAGATTCTGACTCATTCTGAGAAATTTACTTTCTGAGAGATTAAAACTACGTAGAAAGCCCACAGGCTTCCAGATACAATTAGGTACCTTCTGTGTATATCAGCCTTAAATCATTAAATATCTGATTTAGAATACACCCACAAATTCCAAAAAAATGAAGAAAATAAGAAATGTAGTGATACGAAAATTTTATTATGTATTCCTATATTATCATGGTTATAAAATATTCTTAATCATAAATTAGTAATATTGATAAAGAGTATACAGTAATTAGATATTCATAAAACATATCATCCGATTGGATTATGTCGCAATTGATTTTGAGTCACGAAATGGCATCATACCCACTGTTATCGAAACATCGAAGAATTTCATCGCGATTGGAAAGTCGATAAGATATTCAAAAATATGCTAATACTCAGCTATTACTCAGCTAATACTCATGCTACAAATATGTAAAAATATATTTTATAATATCTAAGAAAAAAACAAATGAATAAGAAGTTTTGAGCGTGTCAGAAAACGCAAAACTACCAACGACATCAGAAAAAGTAACAAGTAGTAAATCTCAGCAGATTCCCAAAAACTATCAATGCATGTCAGCTTTCTTAACAACTCCAGATATAAAAGTGCAGCAGTTTCAGTGAAAGCTCTTATCCAGTCTGAAATGGCCACTTTCGACTCGCTAAATTAGTTAAAAAATGTTTGCTTGCGTTAACGTCCTTTTCATGTGAAATAACTGTCAACAGCAGATATCACTGAATGAACCGGTTAAAAATAGTTTACACTGGTTATTTCAGTCAAACTGTTTGTATCAGTTTAATTATTTTAATAGGTCGGTAACATTTATGCTTATTAATGGTGTCGTAAATTTGGTTCCAGAAACAATCAAACACATATCTATGTCATAAATCCCAAAAAATATATATATAACATATATATTTTTTTTAATATTTAGTGTTCAAACATAAACAGTAGCAGTTCCTACTATATTGATAATTTATGACATCTAGACAAACTCCTTTTGTTAACTTTTGGAGCCTGGATTATTCTCCGAATGCTTCACCCATCTACATAAGTAATTTATGGAGACATGAACCAGTTGCCAGCTAGCGGCAGTGATAATTTATCATCAGATCGACTCCAATTTTATAAAAAAATCTGTCAGATGTTGAACACTAGGTGAAGAAGACAACTTTTGTGATTGGATTATTATGTTATACGTACTAACACCTCAGACAAATAAAGTAGGTAGATCTATCATTCCTAACAAAAAAATGAAGTCATTTTTAAAATGGTCGGGTTATAAAAGTGATTACGTGAGCGTAAATAAACTAAAGCCACTGAATACTTAATTTTACTTTCCTTATTTTATTTGAATGAACATAAATGATTTTACAATCCTTTCTCCACTAAAATCAAGATATTACAATAATTTTGTACGTAAATTAATATAAAATTTTAAATTTCGTCACAATTTCGCGATTAAATGTAAAAACATCAGCGCACTCCGAACCGTTAACGGTGCGGAAGCTAGATGGCGCTGATCTCGTGCAGGGTCCCATACTGTACAAAACGCCACCTCGCGACAAGTAGCAAAAGTGTTGAAACTATAAAAAACGGGATAAAGATAATTTAATTTAGATATTATTGTTATTAATAGTTAAGTACTTATTAAATATTGAATTCAATTGAATTGTTGTAAATATGATTGTTTCTAACTTTTATTATAACGCAGTGTACCCATATATATATACCGTAATATTCCACAAACTCTACATTCGTAATTAGCATTTTGTTCTAGAACATTCTACGCCCAGTACTGCCACCTTGTATTAAGTAGCAAAAGTTAATACATATTATGCCATCTATTGTTAAGTACACGAAATATTTAGTTGACAAACGAAAGCAGGTACTATGTACAAATTATAGGTAATTATATCTCTATCATACTTTATGTTAAATACATTTATATTTTTATAGAATACCTATTGCTGACTACTATAAAATAAATAACTATGGCTGTTGAGAACGTTGTTGTATATTAATTTTAAGACGTGGTTCTAGCAGCGCCATCTAGTTTTTGTTATGGTCTTAACTAACAACGCAATCTAGGCTTTAGTAGAGAAAAATACAGACAGAGATCATAACTTCATAACATCTCTTTCGCACATAGGTATACATGATGATACGATATGTATACTCATATAATATATCATGTCATAATATAAAACTGAAGAAAAACTTTGTTATATTAAATTGCATGCTTTTCACCACAGATGCTTTTCATAGTTTTGACGGGTTATTATACCAGCTTTCTGGACTCAAAAACGAAAAACATGATTTGAATGAGGAATAAATAATGTATTTTCGCAAAAAAGTATTTCCCAAATTCGTATTAATTTTTATTGCAGAAATTATATTTTTTTGTGCATTTAGTACATAGATATTTCAAAGCCTATTTTCAACGTTGATCGATAAATAGTTCAACTTCAATAAATCCTTCATAATAAGTCAGTGACGTAACTTACTGAGAAGGAACCAAAATGCGCCAAAATTTCACTATTAATAATAAAAATATTCTGTTTTTTTTTTACCCATTTTATATTTTTATCGCACCTGTACCGAGTTTGTCGAACCGATTGAAAAGAGTACGGAAATTCTAATTACTTACTTTTATACTTTTTTGTATTTAAGCCTAACGATAAGTCCTGAGGATAAGTCAGACGGTAGTCCTGGTGTTAGGTAGTCACCGTCGCCTATAGATATTTGCAACACCAAAGGAACCGCCAATGCATCGGCTTTGAGAGAGAGAGCACATTTTGAATGTTTTTGAAAAGCTCTATGTCATATCGCTCCGAGAATACATCACATTAAATTGAAAGACCTAAATAAAAGGGCGCTAAAATAGTTTGCCACCGGGCAGGCGATACCCACGCTTAATGAGTGTCTCGTTTTTATGTAATTGAAGTTTTAATAAATATATTTAAAAGTACTTATATAGTTTATTTATCGAATATAAAGTGGGATGTGCTGTAAGTGTAATTAGAAAGATATCTATTATTAAACATTTTCTAATGTGCACACATGATGAATGATCTGCACGAATGTCTTTGTCAAATGCGAGACGGGATTGGAACTTGTACACAGAAGATACATTAGCATTTAAGTTTCATTTTTAGAAGAAAGTATTATTCAATAATGGATGATAATAAAATTAAATGTGAAAAGAGTAACTTTATAGGATAATAAAATGAAACAAAAACTATTATAGTTAAAACTACCATAAGATTTTATTAACACAATATCATCATAAACATAATTATTATCCTACCATATAATTCATTATAGAAACAAGCAACTATAATTGTTAATTAGTCAAATAGTCATAACGTAATTGTTATAATAAGAACAAAATGCTTCATTCGTGAATCATATGTGAATGAAATCAGATTTATGCAGATTATGCATTCGTTAAAGTTAATAAAGTCACATCTCTGGGGATATTTTGAGAAATTTCATTGTTCTGCATGTTTGAGCCATGCATTATCATTATCACAGCACTTAATTAAAAAAATATGGTGTAAATATATATTTACATAGCAAATCATTCACCGGTCACCCCAGAGGGAACGTCTGAGACTCCTATAGAACAGTGATTTAACACTATAACTTGTCAGCGAATTACTTAAGCAATAGAAACATCATCTATCGGCGTTGGCGACGCTTTCTCCTATTGGAGCGGGGGTTCGCTCCGCTTGCACTTTGTCCAGTGGACGATCCATTCGTATTATGCCCATTTACTATTTGATGATTCAAATCTGGTGTCTGTCTGTCATCTCTCAACAAAGGTGATAACAGATTTTCAAACATCTCCATTTCCTCCCTGGCTGATTGTTGAATATTAACTCCCTCTTCCGTGTGACGAGTCTCATTCAACACTGCTCTCAAACGTTGACGCAAGCGTCTGCGGGCATTACGAGACAGTGGTCTGACTGCATTTTGTTCAGCAGGACGGCCATTTTGTTCAGGAGCCTGAACTGGCGCTCGATGAACAACTTCTTCATCTGCACGATTCGCATCGGTGGTGTTTTCCATCCTGGCGCGTATTTGAGCTTCGGAACGCACCAGCGCGGTCGCCTCCCTGCCTAGGGACGC
This sequence comes from Urbanus proteus proteus, assembly GCA_018251915.1. Taxonomy (NCBI): domain Eukaryota; kingdom Metazoa; phylum Arthropoda; class Insecta; order Lepidoptera; family Hesperiidae; genus Urbanus; species Urbanus proteus. The sequence continues at coordinate 7,963 of DWPV01001637.1, forward strand.
GAATGCTCGAGAGAGTCTTGCCACGTCGTTTTGTAGATCTTGGAGGAAGGGTTCCAAGCGCTCGCCGAGTTCGTTTGGAGGTACGGTGTTCTCGGAGCCGCGGTTGGCGACACGCATGACAGCGCGCGGCTGCGTCTGGTTGGCGAGCTGGTCGGGCGGCGTGCGGCGCACCGACAGCTTGCCGCCGAGCGCCGCGGGAGAGATCAACGCGCGCGCGTCTAACCCGCTCACTTTCAAGCAATGACCACGTTTCTTTAGAGTGCCTTCGCAAGATCTCACAGACCACACCTGTAACAATTTTACAACATGGTTTTACATAATCTATACCATATTTCACACAGTCTATTGCAATATGTTACATATCCTACTTCTATGTAATCGTAAATATTCTGTTTATCACTGGAATAATATGTTTATACTATTATGATTAATATTACAATTGTTATTTACAGAACAAGTTGTCCATAGGGATAGGAAAAATCTAAACAGTAAGTAAATAAAAATGATTAATTTAAAAGGAAAATACTTACGCAATCAGTAAAAATAGCTTCACGATCAACACCAGATAAGGTGATTGTGTAATTATAAGCTTGAGCAACCCAGGGCGAAGACGCCATCGTCAGCCAAGCATGGATAGAATGACCTACAAAATAATTCATATTAAATGTGTGTGAAAACAATAATAACATTTCCATACTCAAAATCCCACACTAGATTTTTGTTCTATGGGTGGTATGGACACAGAATGATACAGAAACACTCAAATCCACTAAAGAAATCTAAAGTCATCATTCAGTATCTGTCTGAAGCCCATAAATACTTACAGCTTATTTCTATAATTAAGAAGAAAATTCCCATTTCTGCCACTCTCACAGCAGTAACGAGTCTGCCGGGTACAGTTGAAAAATGCCAGGCTTGTAAATATTCTCCATTTTCCGATCGACCCTTGAACAAAAAAAAATTATGCATTAATATGTTACAACATTTATTATGACAAAAACTATCATAATCAATATGATACTTAATCTTATCATGTTTTCATTATACAAAATCAGAATTAAATGAATCGCTAGAATGGGCACATTTCACACAAAAAAAATTGTATTAACAAATTTTCATATTGAACATACTGTCTTTAACTGACTGTTTTACTGCTTCACATAATGCTTAAATTAATTATGACAAGCTCAGTACAATTCAAATTACCTCAATAAGATCAGGAGCATGAAAATAACGTAGATGATTCAATAGTCTTGCTGTTGGCAGTCGTTCCGCCTTGCCAATTTTACAACAGAGACAACGGAACAGGCCCTTGCATGCTGGTGGGGCCCTTAGTGGTTGCTGAAAATAATTAAAGGAGAAAGAAATAGATATTATACTTGTTGATTCATGTTGAAGAATAAAACAAATATGAATAGTAAACATAATATGTAGAAATAAAATTATAATTACGGTGAGCAGGGCGTAAGGTGTGTATTCCTCAAACATTGTATTATAGGTCACAATAAAAAATTAAAATACGACTGCAGATAGCATTAAGCCATTGCTAGGCTAACTATATTATCAAATGACTGCGGTTTCATCCACGTTAAAGTAAAAAGATCGCACACTAATGCTTTATCAAAAATTAAAGTAGCCTATGTTAGCCCTTTAGCTATGTTCTAGTGAGTCTTGTCAAAATCGGCCCAGCCGTTTAGAAGATTACCTCAGCCAAACGGACAGACAAAAATTTTTTTATTGCATTTTTGTTATAGGTATTGTGTATACTTTCATACGCATTGAGTAAAGAGTTGTTATTTTGAAATCATAGACACTTCAATTTTTTTTATTTGTATAGATAACATACACTCGTATCCTGAATAAGCTAATGCATTTGTCTTACATTTAAGTATGCTTCAAATTATAGTCATTATAAAAGTCTGCTGAGGGTTTTCAGTCACAATTCTCAGCGAAACACCTACGCCGCCACTTATTATATACTGTTAAGGATCTAAATCGTGGATCATCGTATATGTCTATATACAATATCTAATATAATGTATAAAAGAATATGAATGTAAAGACATAATTGTAAAAAAAGTAAATAAAAATCATAGTCCATTATTCATTAGAAAAAAAAAATGTCTTACATCTGTTGATTCATTGTCATTGTTTTCATCAGCTATGTCATTTTCAGGCTCTATTGAGACTGCGTCCTTTGTTGTAGTGCTGCTGGCTGATGACCCGGAACCGGCCGACCCTTTCCCACCATTTTTCTAAAAAAAATATATAGAAATATTTAAAATTGTAAATTTCTTGCAATGTTAAAATATATTCTGTTATAAATTAAATTACTTTTTGACTGGAATTCTAAAGGTACCAATCATTATAAACATTATGTATGTATGTATATTGCAAAATAAATAGTAGCATGAGACACTTGTTCACCATAATTGAAGGAACAAAGGCATGTTATTTTTGTTTACGATTCTGTTTTTCAAAGTAAACTAACAGGAAGTTTGATGAAAAATGAAAGTTTTGCATGAAATTAAAAAAGCAAATATGTTACATTTTCTGAAATGTAATTGTATTGCATTGTTTCCCCCTTCAATGCTCGATCTTTGTTAATTTGCATTAAGTGTAATTCTAACCATGAAAAATGTTGCTTCTATATTGTGCAATTTTTTTATCATTACATAACATAACTATGATAACTGGTTTCAATAGTTTTGTGGCAAAAGTAAAACCTAAGTATTTAGTTATACAAAAATACATGGATTTTTGTATAACTAAATACTAAAACAATTAACTATTAAAAAAATACTTACAAAAGCACGGAGTTTCCTAAAATTAGCAATGAGTTCTTCCATAGCATAGTTGCGAGTACCAAAGAACAGGGCTCGGCAAACAGGACAGACGTCGAGGCGCACTTTGCACCGCCCACAAACATGGTGTCCCTCATTGCATTGGAATATTTGTCCAGTGGGGATTTCATAGCACACGGGGCATTGAAGTAAATCGTCAAGGTTCAGTAAACTTTCCGGCTGAAAAATAATTGCAATACTTGCTCTACACAATTCCATGGAAAATATAAATAATCTTCAGTTTTCTTGAGAACGTTATCACATAGTCCTATTTTAAAACATTAAACTATCTCTTATGTTGAATAAATCATGAGGAAAACTCTTTGTTTCGTAAAATTAATGTGTATCTAAAAGAAAAACGGAGCGGAGCAGAATATAATGAAAAACGATTGCTGTCAATTTTTAATAAACACCAAATTATCATCTGGTAATTACTAATGACGTCGTAATATTTAATTAATCACGAATAAAACTAGAACTACATATCAACAGCCTCAAATTCATAAATTTAAAAAATTAAAATTATTTACACTAAAAACAATCTACCCCCAGAAAAAAATACCACGCGATAAATACCTAATCTAGATGGAATAACATTACGCGATTCGTTACGATATTTTAAGTCGTCATAAGATTCAACTACAATTAACTAGTACATCTTCTATCTACTAGTTGTACAAGAGGTTATAACAAACAAAATTGTAACAACTGGTTAAAAATAATAAATAGACATGCCATGTACACAAAAAATATCGATCAAGCGACAAGGTTGTAACAATGGAAGTTTTCATATTCTATCCTGTTATGACAAAAATAACTCACCTTTAATTCTACCTTTTCTCCCATAATGAAATATTATTGAGAGAAAAGTAAAAACTTTTCCTATAAATACGTTGAAGCCACTTAGCTAGTCTAGAGTTTAATTTTCCTAAAATGAAACACAGCTGTGATTCTACAAATGGCCGACGACAGTCGGATGTCGGATGCTCTTTGGCTATTTGATCAGTTCAGCGGGCGGATACGCTACTAAGCATATCGATCTGCAATCGATTAATTGATCGTTTCGGTGCATCGATAAAATAACACCAGAAGGTCGATTCGTACTATTGTTTGTTATAATATTACTACAGCTAGTGTCATCGCGTTTAAACATAATGTATGATAGAGGATACAGTATACATAGCTTATAGCGATATACACTATATTTTTATGTGTGTAAAACTTATTTAGTATTTTTTTTGCCATACTAGTATATAGTATATATCGATGAACATAAATGAAATTTTGAAGATTGATTAGAAGAATAGAAGAAGAAAGGATCGATTTTCAAATCGAACGGCAAATCGACAGAATTCGCTTACTTCTGACCATACTTTGTCTATGCCTAAAAGGATGTTGGCAACATTACGGAATATATTCTGTATATATTATTATGTTTATGTGTATGTAACTATATAAAGCTTCTACACTAGCCAATTTTAATAGGTGATAGCAAGGAACTTATACAAAAGTGTAAGTATAAATTCTTTGTATAAGTTCCTTGGGTGATAGTTCATTTTATAAAGCTAATTAATATTTCTGTTTATAAGTAGATCCTGCATTTTACTCGCCCATTAGTAAGGATAGTGGCACAAGCTCAAGCAGAGCCATTGAATATAAAGCGCTTTCAAGAAGAGCTCTTTTTTCATTTTTTACCCGACTGCGTTAGAATTAAGGTAACGTTATTCGAGCAGGATGTATTTAAGTATATTGTATGTCCATTTCTTGCCCGTCCTACAGCACTAATGGCTTGGCTTGTCGGATATTTTTTTATTAGGTACCATTGGATTCGTGTCAATTGTAAATGGCGCCTGAAAACTGAAATATAAAAGGTGGAGGGTAAATAAAACTATGATTTTCTTATGAAACAGAACTCATGATGATCAACTTATGAAAAGCAGTTGGGAGTGCTTGTTAAAATATTATTTAATTGAATTTTCGCTTCCAGCTTCCGTCGAAGGTTTTGATGATTTGAATAATTTTTCTTTCTTTGGCGTTAGCCAGAAATCGACCTTCAGTCGGACATTACTCAGTTGACTCAGTTCTTAGTTTTCATTTATTTTAAAACTAATAAAACAGCATTTTAGTACGATTTTGTTATGTTTTTTTGATACGATCAACTAAAGACAACAACATATATAACAACGATACAACTAAAGAAAGTTTTTTTGATACGATCTCGGTTTATACTCACGCTTGTTTTTCCATGTAAAATTTTAGTACCTTAGCGATCCGCCAGGAGCGCTGCGGGTAGATGTATGGGCCCAAACGTAAACGTTATTCAATTAAATCAGTTTGTGTGGAAGGCTTTTCAGAATCATGGTCCGTTCCTCAGTCTATAAATATTAACAGTCGACAACTAAATCAATGAAGTAAAAATGGTGGGATTTTTATCATAAAGTGTTTGATAACGTACACGCGTATAGGAAAGTGATATGATGCAGCGAGAGGTGACTTTTCATGTTGCTTCCAAGACTCCATGAAGAAGTCCTAGTAAAGTCCCTACCTCTTTGCTGGACCCATCTCATTTCTTCATCTTCTATATAGAAATATCTCATCATCGTCATCTTCCATATGGATATAATATCCATACGGATACGACTTAATGAAACAATATAAATGAAGATTGGCTGTAAAGGACTTAGATCCATGGCCGTAAAATAATGTTAGGAAAAAAATGTCTTACTGACGTTAGGACGTTACTGTCTGATTTGTCATTAGTGTGTTATGTGTCATTTGTCATGTTTTTGAAGAATTGAAAAAAAGTGATTTTAGCCATTACATTTTATTAGCAAGAACTAAAAACTCTTAATTTTATCTGAGAATAAAATATTATTGATGTACTAGTTAACTATAAAGCACTAATCATGCGATCTGTGATTCTCTTTCTAAAATTGTTATTTTTGTGCCGAGGTTATAATTATTTTTATTTAATAATATTACGGTGTTTGCGTTTGTTTGTATTCAATATTTGGAATACCATTTCTAAATCATATTTTGTAATATACATAAATAACTCGTCACTGTCTTGTCAATACATAATAACTGAAAGTATTGTTAGTCAGTATGACAATTAATTGAAATTATTTGTTACAGAGATAAGTAGTGAAAGATTACATAGACAGATTTACTCATCCATAGAAGGAAGTGCGGCTTGCTTTCGTCTGCTCAATGGAACGCATCAAGCTGGCTGTTCATGTAAGTACACACCCCAGATACTCATTATATATTCTGAAGGTGGAACGACCCTTTGTGGTATGATTCTGCAGGCACCATTGTCACACCCATTTCTGATAAATAACGACGTTGATAAGCCCTGCTGTGTTCTAGTGTAAATGGTGTGGTAAAGGAAATACACTTATCTGTAGCGTGCGAACTTAGTTCTCAGAGGTAACATCTGTGCCCAACGCAAAGTAGTCTGGAGTTGATTACATATGTCTATAGGTGGCATCAGCTGATCTGCCTATAGATTATTTTCTTAATATAGGTACACTCTGGTACCTATATAAAGAAAAATGTCTGTACAAATTAATACATAGTTGTTTATTCAATTATTGTGCCGCATAACATATTAATTATATGAATAAATACATTTTCTTTTGATTTTATCATTTTTCTTGTTTCAAAGTATATTGAGGTCTTTACCTTGCTTCAATATTCTTTATATTTTAGCACTATTTAATAGTGTCTTTATTATAATACTCGTCTTGCTTCAGCATCAGAAAGTGGAGCGGTTGGCGCAGTCCACATGATTAGAGAAGAGAGTGACGCACTCTGGTTAGTGCATAACAGTACAGCGGGCCCTTACATAGCTGTTGTTAACACTGCTTTATTTGGGGATGTCATAGAACTGCTGATAGCCGAGCCGGACAATGTGGCTGGTGTACTACTCTATGATAATGCTACTGTGAGGTGAGATTTGTACTTGAAGAACTTGGTATTAGTGATAAGGATATTGTAGTACAGTGGTTCTCAAACTTTTTTCGTGGTGGAGCCCCCCCTAAAGTGTTTTTTTTTTTTGACAGAGCTCCAAAATAAATGAAAAGTCATGTTATTTTTATAATGGGTAATCATATATTATTACGATGTAACTGTATACTATAATAAAAGAAAAATAATCTAATGGAAGTATTTTCGCGGAGTCCCCGTAAAGGTTTCGCAGACCCCCAGGGCTCCGTGAATCACACTTATGAATGGGTATTGTAGTAGATAGTGTAGGGATTGGTATCATGCTCAAAATCTGAGATTCAAATATCATTACTTTAATGGTGAAGGAAAACATTGACACTTCAACTATCTAAAAATACTGTAAAAATGTTCTTAAAAGGTGTGTAAGTCTATATTTGACTCATGTGACTATGACTGCTTTTCATTCTGGGATAGCGATATGCCCAGCCTCGCAATATTAAAGAGTTGATGATGAATTGACCTTAAACATCTCAGGAGTTCTGATACCAAATTTCACATATTTAACTTCTATGGATTCTGATGGATGTTACTAAGGGGTCATAAGTGCTTCCAAATGGTTGGTGTAAATGTACACATGGTGCGGTTTCAATCATTGGCTATATACAGATAAATAGTTTCTAGATGAATAACAATGCATAAACCAACAATAATAAATAGACAATAAAAATACTTTTCTGTGATACATTCCAGACCTCAAGCATTCTCTCCAGAAAGCCAGTGTCCGAATGAATATTCGTCCAGCAACAGTTCCACCTGCTCCTCTTCTAAGCCAGGAACTGTGTGGAATCCTAAGGGCTCTGGTCTGCTTAGGAGAAACATACCTTTCCCTATGTTTTACCTACCCCAATCACGGGCAGAGGAGATAGCCAAAATAGAAAAATGCTATTCAAGGTAATTACTTATTTCTACAGTAAAACATATTTATGTCATAAGTGGAAATGTAACTATCATTTTTATTATTTACAATGTTATGTTATCAATAGAGTGTAATGAAAGCATTTTACTTAACTTTTTCGTTTTATATAATAAAAAAAAACTCTTTCTACACTCACCCCACAGTAGGATTTTCTCCTATGGCCATGGATACACATATATACGAATACACAAACACCCAGAACCAGAACAGAAATCTAAATTCATCATTCAGATGTCTGTCTGGCCGGGAATCAAACCCAGGACCCGTTGTACATCAGAGCGGTATGGTAACGATTCCGCTACACGGGTTGTCAAGAATATAGATAATAATAATATAAATACTTATCCGAAACATTTCAACTTAGACCTGAGGATCTGTGGCCAGCCTCAGGTAGGATCTAATCTTACATAGGGCTGATTACAGATGTCCATGGCAATAGTTACCTACCAAGAGGTGGACAAATTGCTTGTATGCTACTGCCATATAGAAAAAAGTGGGATTGCATTCTCATTTGGTATTCATCATATTATTATATAAAATATATATTTCAGCGTTTACTTCTATCTCAAGTATTTCTTATTTATTCATTAATTATAATATTTTTTTAACTTTCAGGTTTAATGTTGATAAGGATAATCAGAAAGGCCAGCCCCTGTGTTCCATTCAGTTGAATTCCTTCATGTTTGCAGTATTAAACTCTGAAGTCTGTATGAGAAGGTATGTCAAGTAATTAATATTAAAAATTTAATTATAATTGTATATATTTTTTGGTTTGGAGATTTGAATCCCTAATTTTACAAGATTGTAATTATCAATCAAGTTTGGAAATTAATAATGTAACTACAACCTTAAATAAAAAGAGTATTCATAAAGGAGAGATATTTCACCATAAAGTTTTAAAAGACAGTAAAGTCCATCAACTCGAGATTTAAAACCTTTAAATCAAATTAAATTAAAGGCGTAATCAGCCGATAACCCAGGGGATATATAGCAGTAGTCAGTCAGTATCATAGTCAGCCGATACCCAAGGGAGCTGTGCTTCCTGAGTTCCATATTTCTAGTAGTTGTTGCCCCCTCGGTGATGCTAAAGGGTAGAAATCTGATGTGTAAAACGTTTTTTGACTGCCTAGAAGAGGCGGGGGACATTTACCACTCGTTCCCCATTGGCGACGCCTATGATTTCCTCATCCTAAGTAGAAATATGTTAGAATAGTTGTTCTCAAACTGTTTTGGTGGCAGAGCCCTTTTGAAAAGCGAATTTTTTTGACGGAGCCCCAATATAAAGAATAAAAGTTATGTGCATTCTTTTTATAATGGGTGATCATGTTACATTGTAAGTGTATACTATAATAAAAGAAAAATGATCTAATGGGAGTATTCTTGCGGAGTCCCAGGGCTCGGCGGAGCACACTTTGAGAATGGCTGCATTAGGACAATGACAGGTTTTCCTATATTATGACTTTTATTACTGTCATTGTATGTTAATAATACTAATTGTTTAACAGGTCAGCAGCATCACCGGTATTAACTTCTACGAAAGTGTGTGACCCGTTAGGAGACTACAATGTCTACTATTCTCTGTTCCCAAGAGCTAAGGTCTGTTCTTTACTTTTTTGATTGAAAAGAAAATTATGTATATCTTATACATTACATTATTAGTATTACATTTGTGCAGATTATTGGCTTTTTCAGATTATGGTATAATTCTTAAACTATTTCGGAGTTCATTTTAATGGTTAATTTTAAACAATATTATAATTATGCATAGTGTTCCTTCTTATTGCTTAATCTCATTGTCGTATTCCTTATGATAATATGTGTTTAAAAAACTATATCAATACTATTAACGTGCAGGAAAACAAAACACAAGATGCCCAAAACAAAACTAAGCCAGTTATTTTGGTAACGGCCCGGATTGATTCGGCATCTTTGTTTGATGGTAAGTAATATCCACTTATAATACTTGTGTTATAGTTCATAATGTTCATACTAGTAATAAGTATTTGCATTGAAATTTTAATATGCGGTAGGACTAGTATAGCGCAACACGTGAGGCACCACTGTCACATCTATTTTTATCGTGAAGCTGTTTTTTATTTTTTGTCGACATGTGTTGATGCCGACTGGTAAAACATTTGTGAATGGCTTCAGATGGAAATTTCTGTTCTATATAAAGTTTGATGCAGATGTCCATGAGTGGCACTGGCCACTTACCATCAGGTAGTCTGACCAATCTCTACCTTGTAAAAAATCTTTGTAATAAATATAATATGGTTTGACTTAAACTAAATAATTGGCATTGATACATAGTTTATATGAAATTGAGTCTAAAAGACTTATATTAATAATTGTGTATAATAGTGTTATAGCATAGTAATGAAAATAAAATACATTCTTAATACCTAATTTTTCAAATAATCCTCAGGAGTGGCCCCGGGAGCTGCCAGCTCGGTGGTCGGAATGGTCACCCTTATAATGGCCGCCGCCACTCTCGCGGAGATGATACCACAGACTGACGCTCATCTTTATGGTATGTTAACATTGGTTTATTTATTTCTTGATTACTTGGGTCTTCCGACCATAGCATGATTTAGCATAGACCCTTTTTTGTTACTATGATTGATTGACGAAAATAATATGGATTTGTGCTAAGGTACTCTTATGCATGCTTTTTATATTTGATAGTTAATACTATTACCTTTAAGCTACCTTAAACAGAAGATCGGATTAGATAAAACGTAACTAGAACACTGCGTTTAGTTTAGTTATTAAATAATGAACAATCCATGAGAAACGCTTGAAAACATCTAAACTAAAAGAGGTCTACTTTTTAATTAGAACGAAATAACTAAATAATTAGCAACCTGCTGTTCGTTTATTTGGAATGTAGAGATTTAACTTCAAATGTAACTTTAACTTATACAAGATTTCTATTAATATAGATAAAAACGTGTTATTTACGCTTTTCAACGGGGAGTCGTTTGACTACATTGGATCACAGCGAGTGGCATACGACATTAGTCGTAAGAAGTGGCCGCCTCTCTCCCCGCTGTCCCCTTCCGACATCAAGCTGCACGTTGAAGTGGGGCAGATAGGCGGTTCTCTGCCCATCTACAAGAATTCGTCCTGGCCCATGTATGCGTACACGCCTTACGATTCTGATAAATCGCCCGTCGTACCTTCACCAGTAAGATCTTTTTTATATATTGAGCATCTATGTTTAGTGTGGTGTCTTAAAGTAGAAAACAAATTCAAAAGAGTTAGTCAAAATGCAGAAAGTATTATTTGTACATATCATAACAATAATAAATATATCGCAATATCTTAACGTAACCATCATATTTTTTTGTTTGAAATGAAATAGTGAACTTTTAAAAGCATTACAAGAAAAAGTACAAGTACGATTGCAATTATCATTCTTTAGTTTTTTCTATATGAGTTGTCATTGTTTACTTTTGTATGCTCTTTCAGATAAGGGAGTTCCTAGCAGAAATGTCGAATAACTTAAACATGAATAACATGACTTTGGTGCCTCAATTAACTACAAATTTGCCACCGTCATCACTACACTCATTCAGACGGATCTTGAGGAATGAGACAGAGAACGGAACCTTGCCAGAAGTATTGATAGCAGATTTTAAGGACACTTTCACCAATATGTTTTACGAATCTGCCTTGGATGAGGCTGACAACATCGGCTTCGAATATCATAATATCAGCATCGGTCCGAATGGAGAATGTAAGTTGAAGATATCAATATTGTGATGTGCCGACATGCGATTTACATCACATAAAAAAAGTTGAATTAAAAAAAAACATTTCACATGAATCTGCCAAGTGTCGATGCTGGTAAGTTTTTTCTATTTCTGTAAAGTTTTCGGTAAGTACAAGGGGGTTGATAATGTCCTGAACTATTTCAAGAAAAGGATGGTGTGCCATACCGCTTATTGGCCGGACTTGGTGGATGCACTGCTGTGCCCCCAGATTTTAGTTTAAGCTACTAATAATATTGTGAGGTAAATCTGTTTTTTGGTTTCTTGTTTTCTTCTGTTTTCTTTGTTTGTCTGTTTCTTGTCAGTCTGACAAAAGAAAATTTTATTTGTCAGCTCCATTGTTCAACTAAAAAAAAAAAACTTGAGAGGTGTCAAGGGACACCCGGATGG
>DWPV01001638.1:0-19885 GCA_018251915.1 Urbanus proteus proteus
GACAAAGCCACGCGAGTGCAGCCTGCAGTCTGCATACAATTAGGCGGAGTTGCAACAACACGCGCATTATTCGCAAGGCTACAACATAGACAAAATAATGCGTCAAAATTGTCTGTCCAAACTAATATCTGCCTAAAAAAATACATAAAACCATGCTAATACCTACTCTTAGGTTGCAATGGAGACAAAATTAGTCGAAACTAATGTCTGCTCAAAAAACCGAATGACACAAAGCCACGTGAGTACAGCCTGCAGTCTGCATACAATTAGGCGGAGTTGCAACAACAGGCGCATTACTCGCAAGACTACAACGTAGACAAACTAATGCCACAAATTGTCTGCCTAAAAAATTACATAAAACCACGCCAATACCTACTCTTAGGTTGCAATGGAGACAAAATTATACCTCGAAATTAGTCGAAACTAATGTCAGCTCAAAAAACAGAATGACAAAGCCACGCGAGTGCAGCCTGCAGTCTGCATACAATTAGGCGGAGTTGCAACAAAATCTGTATTAATCGTAAGTCCACAACGTAGACAAAATAATGCCTCAAAATTGTCAGTCCAAACTAATTTCTGCCTAAAAAAATACATAAAGCCACGCTAATACCTACTCTTAGGTTGCATTGGAGACAAAATTATACCTCAAAATTAGTCAAAACTAATGTCAGCTCAAAAAACCATTCGCCAAAGCCATTCGAGTTCAGCCTGCAGTCTGCATACAATGAGGCGAAGTTGCAACAAAATCTGTATTAATCGCAAGTCCACAATGTAGACAAAATAATGCCTCAAAATTGTCTGTCTAAACTAATATCTGCCTAAAAATATTACATACAGCCACGCTAGTACCTACACTTAGACTGCAATTGAGACAAAATTATACCTCAAAAATTAGTCGAAACTAATGTCGCCTCAAAAAACCGAATGACAAAGCCACGCGAGTGCAGCCTGCAGTCTGCATACAATTAGGCGGAGTTGCAACAACACGCGCATTATTCGCAAGAGTACAACGTAGACAAAATAATGCCTCAAAATTGTCTGTCCAAACTAATATCTGCCTAAAAATATTACATACAGCCACGCTAGTATCTACACTTAGACTACAATGGAGACAAAATTATACCTCGAAATTAGTCGAAAAAATTACATCAATCCACGCTAATACCTACTCTGAGGTTGCAATGGAGACAAAATTAGTCGAAACTAATGTCTGCTCAAAAAACCGAATGACACAAAGCCACGCGAGTGTAGCCTGCAGCCTGCATACAATTAGGCGGAGTTGCAACAACAGGTGCGTGGCAGCAAGGTCGCGGCGCAGGCGGCCCGACGTTGATACCCTAAGTTTTTTATCGAGAAAGTTTTAATGCTCTCTTTCGTTTTGTTGCGTTTAAGGGTATCATAATTCGTATTCATATGATAAAATTAACATTGTATTGTTCACGTGTTGATAAGAAGTGAAGGGAAATGGTTTTATTTTCATTCATATTCTTTAGCATTGAAAAATGTTTACAATTGCACAAAGCGAGAAATTCTAAACACTTATCAAGAAATAATAATAGGACTTTATAACAAAATGATTGATATTAAAAGACTTATTGTGAGTATTGTGACATTGTTATTTAAGTTCTTTGAATTCTTTGAATCTACAATTTTGAAGTTAAATCTTATTACAAGTGGGGCATGGAAATTAGGTACGGAACAAAGTGACATTAAGACGGACAATCAACAAGTATTTTTGCACGGAGCGACATACTTTAAAGTAGGTATTCGTACGTTCTTTTTAATTGTTTCCCGTAATAAATCCAGTCTGACCTTGAAAAAGATCTGACTATTGTCTTCACTTCTTCGCCCTTTTGTATGCAAATTCACAAATTTGTATTTAAGTACATGCATTGTTGTTGATTAAAACTTAATGTGTTATACGGCGAATGGAAAATATTAGCTTTGTATTGTGTTTTTGGAACATTTTTTGTTAAGACTTTATATGGTTGCTAAATACGGACTTCCTGGGAGTGCACTGCCTCCACTTTACGTTTAATAACTAGTTCCATATTAAAAGACTGATATGTTTTTGCTTGTATCTAACCATGTGGATGTCGTCTGAGTTATATGGTGATAACTTTAGATTTCTGAAGTCACAACGCATCTTTGATTTATTTCGTCTGATACTTCAACTTATATTATAATATATTAAGTGTCTGTTTGTGTAAGTGATTTCAAAATGATTATTTTTACTTAATGCATTTGAAAGTATACACGATACATATAACAATAATACATTTTTTTGTTGTTTGTTAGTCTTGGCTTCAGGTTTCAAGAAGCTTTCGGAAGGTTTCAGGCGTAACATAGGCAACTTTTAATTTTGGAAAAAAGCATCACCGCGCGCGTCACACGCATGCGGCGGCCGTAGCGAGAGAGCGGAGTGTTATCTACCTATGTTTAGATACTTATTCCTTTATACCTTTTTAACGCGGGTAAAACCGCGGGAATCAGCTAGCTCCTAATAAAAAAGAGGTTTTTAACATCAGCCCAGACAATAACTACGGGCACCATTAATTTTAAAAAACGTTTATGTGTAAGCAAACATTGTACAAATTTCGTTGGAATATATTTTTTCTTTATTGTAGGCATCTCATTTTCCGTGATAATGACCTTCTATTGAACATACTTCAAATGATTTTCGATAACATCACGAAAATTGGTTTTATTTATCATTGAAATGTAAACATTCAATATACATTCAGTATAGTGTTTCTCTCAGAATATGTACTCAATAAGTACGTAATATTAATTTAATGAATACAGATAAAATACGAGTAATAGTAATTGGGATCAATTTCCCGTAATTTTCTTAGTTGGTAGGGGAAAGTAGGGTGAAATCGGATAACGAGTAAGACGAGATAGTTGCCGTGTCATTATTCGGCGTAAACCTATTTCGTAATAAATAGTCTCAAAATAAGTCCGAGTGGTCACTCATAGCGGTTGCAAATGGCGAAGACGGTAACATCTCAGCAAGCGCTTTTAAAAACGAAAATGTAAAACAACGGTATCTTATCTAATATTTTGAGTTAATTTACGAGGTCTCATTAAGGTTAGCTGCATGATATTACATAAAGTTATATTTTAAAGTGTTTGGTTTGAGACGAGAAATAGCCAAACTAAGTGTACAACCATGTTACTTATCAATGCACCGCTTAATAACACGACACATGACGATTTAACAGCCGGCTTAAAAAAAATTAGTTTTTCTGAGCTGGAATATTATAATTTTGTATACCAAAACTGCAAATAATTGGGATATTTTGGTTTATTGTTAGTATCTGTATTCACCCCTTAAAAATGCCTATCCGGTTTAACCCAACCCAACCCACACAGAGGTGTGAAATTGTATTTTTGAGTTTTGATTTACAAAAATACTGACTGTAGTCAATTGTATTGATCTCATATATTTTCATGTCAACGATACTTAACCTTTAACAATAGTGATGATTTAAATATATGTTATAATTGATTATTTATTATGTCTTAAGCTTAACGGTCCGGCGTCACCCCACCTTCCCCTACATGTTTTTCCGTATCTGATTGAATAGCGTTATTAAAGTAATTCGTCATAGCTTTTGTATTGTATGACTAGGTTTCGCTCGCGGTTTTCTTTGCGTTTATAATAAAAAAGTGATTAAATTTGTGGTTTGTGTTTTTAAATAGATGTTATTACATAGTTATTCCACAAAAAGTTATGAATAAATTTCATAAAACATATATAGGTACGATAATAGTAAAAAATAAGGTATGGAATAATCATTATTTTTAGTTGAATCTCCTCATATTTTTTACAATAGGTACTGTAAAATGTGTAATAAATGAGTTCAGCTACTTTATTATTACTTTTCTACTTACTTTCAGGAAAACAACATGACACGAAAAATCGTCTATTTAATTCATATAATATTTTCAAATTAGCTTATACATATACTTTTAAAAATCTCGTACATTTTACTCCTTGGGTCAGTACAATTTTCATGAAAGAAGATTGGAGTCAAACCAAACAATTTTATAGTGTTATGGTATTTTTTTGATGATGACAGACATATCAACTATTTTTATAGTTAGATATTCCACAAATCTTTTATTATATAGATGGTTGTTATGGATACAGAGTAATCAAACGTCTTTACCAAAGCGTAATCAAGCTGTACACTTGAAACCGTCCGTCTCTAGGCTTACTCAGTACTCTACCTATTAGGGATGTTCCCTGTACCGTTAAACGAATACCGGTATTCGTTATTAACACGAAATATATTGATTTATTATATTGTATCCGATGTGATGCAAACAGAACTTAGTTGTGCTTATTTTTATAACATTGTTGTAAACTATTTTTTATTAATATTAAAGATTAATATTAACTGATAGTTATCTTTTTATCGGCTGTTTCCTTAGCTTTATTTTGACTAGCAATGTATTTCATTACTGTTAATTAATTTTGAAATAACTACTACATACATACACAATACATAGAGATCAAATCAAATTAAAATCAAAACTATGAAACGATATTCTCAAATCAATAGCTTTAAGAAAATGAAATATTGTACGAACAACGACAATCTGATGTTAAGCACAAATGGCTTTAGTTTTTACGACCATGTGTTAAAGATGTTTTGCTGCACTAGCAATAAACTAAACTGCACAAATAAGGCCATAATAATTAAATACCGGTTTCCATGCATTTGTCACAGCTATAGTATTTTGTAATTAAAAGCTTCCAAGTAAATTGTAAGACACAGTTTTTGTCGCTTTTACCTTGGTCATACAGTACGTTTTACATTATATTTATTACAGATCTTTCAAGTATGACTCTTAGACATAATAAAAAAAATGTGAATTGTATTTAGCTAAAGTGATCGATCTTAAGTGATCGAATTTACCCAGTCACACATATGCACCTATATTAAAACTCAAATATGATAGAATGAATACGTTCAAGTGAAGAGTATATTACAGCAGATACCCCGAGGCGTTCCAACTTAGCCCCCTGGCAACGCATCTGTACATTCTGTACAAATATCAAATAGGAATTATTATCCCAAATAAACAATAGTGACCACTTTCATCAAGTGGACTCCATTATTTTTTGCCATTCTAGTGTAGGTGGAAGGTTTTGGTTGCTATGCTAGGTAACTTTCCTACCATCTTAGTTTTCAAAAGTAGGCATGTATGAGTGACTTCATCTTGGAACCCTGTTCTTTATGACATGGGCAATCGCCATTGTGCGCGATAGTTTCTTATTTTGCTGTCATAATAAAAAAATACTGATAAATACGAATACCGGGCATAGGGAACATCACTGTCACCTATGTGCTCATACACATGGTCATTCGAGAATCCATTCCGATTGTAGATGTCAGATGAATTCACACGCTTTTGTCTGGATATGACACGTATAATAAACTCAATTAATGTTAAGTATATTTAAAATATATTAAATCTAAATGTACTAATAAATTAAAAATCATAAAATAATCCGTGTTCATTAAAAGTACGAAGAATTCTCCAAACAATATCACAATTTAAATATTTTAACATTTTCCTTAGGTACTACTTATTATAAATTAAAAACCTACTATGATAAATTATCTATTTAGTACAACTAAAATGTAGTAAGTAAATTATGTCACACCGACTCTCTTACATAACTAATGTAGTCAAACGATTTTCACCTTTAGGACGCACGTAGCAAACACGTAGATTACATAACACGGCTTCCTGAAACGCACACATTATTTGCATAGAGATGACCTTGTGTGCGCGCGTTAGATGCGACGGGCGGCCGTTGACCGCGTTTGTCACTCAAATAATAAACCAAATGAAAGGAAAATACGTATGGAAATATGTATTAGATATTTTCAAAACCTTTTCTGGAAGTAGATTGAAGCTGGAAGGATATTTCTTTTATATTAAGGTGGTAGCAAAGGAGTATGCACACCTAATGGTAAGCGACCACTCTCACATGGACATTTGTAACCAACCCCAGACAACAATACACTCTTACCTGAGGTTAGCCTCAGATGTTTTGCTATCCCTGAGGACTAAGTTAGAACGAATTTAATACATATATACCTACCTATATCGCCCATACCCTTCAAACCAGGACACAGAAGCACTGTGGAGTTCAATAGGCCGCCAGACCTGGTGCCAGAATCGAACCACAAAGATTTCTACCACTTTCAAATGATAAATACGAGCTGGTTATGTTTTGCGTAAGATTGCATATTTTTTTCCTATTTATATAGGTAACCTCTTTTCTCTGACTTTAAGTCTAAGTCTAAGTCTTTATCGCATATTTAATCAAATTCTATATAAACCATTCTAGACTTATTTGCTTTATTGCGTAATTATCGTAAGTAAGCTGTCTTTCTCAGGTCACTTTGATCTTAATCAACGGCTATCTAAGTTAGTACTTCAATTAGACGATGAAATTATTATAAACCTATTTATAAATCAAGTTAGTCTCTTCACAGCTTTAAATATTACGAATGACTCATATACAAAACTAAATGATTTAATAAACTAAATGATTTTATAAAATGGAGCTAGCAAACTTCTATGCAGTTTTGCCGATGGTACTCGAAATTTCCACTGCCGCCCATGGACATATTTAAGTGTCCATAGGCGACGGTGACTACTTTCCATCAGGTGGTCCGTCTGCCTTTTCGTTAGGTTAACTTTATAAAAAAAATCAGGGTCTTACCAGAAAATCTAGAATGTTCAAGACCACACATTCGTTGCTATCTATCTGCAGGGACTTATCGGATAAGTATATGTATATCTTCCTTAAACACCTTTCAGGCCAGAACACAGCAGCGCTTAATACTAGCCTGAAATACTATAGCCTATATACAATTTGATAAATATATATTTAATTAACGTATATATATAGTACTTTAGTAGTATTTTATTTTTAATTCTGATCTTGACACGTCGCTGTTGATACTACAAATAGAAACTGCCACTTCCAGCCAGTTTAAGCATCAACGTCGTTGGCGAGACGTGCACTTAGCGCGGCCGAAACGTGATCTCGCAGTCTAGACGCAGGCTCGCCTGTCCAGCCACTCTGATCACCTAGCCCGAAACACCGAATTACCAATCCAAACTACAAACGTATGCCTTTCATCACAAATACTGGCGTTGAGTTACTGATAAATGCAGACGACACGTATATAGCTTTTAATACAATTTTTAAGTGGAATTGGTCATCGTTGTATTTTGTTATTTACGAGTACCTAGCTGTATTATCTCAGATAAAATAAAAAAAATAAAATAAATAACGCTTCACACTCATAGCCCCACAGTAGGATTTTCTCCTGTGTCGTGGGTGCCATGGACAACACACAAGACAAGGACACACCCAGACCAAGAACGGAAATTTAAACTCATCATTCAAATTTCCGCCTCGCTGGGAATCGAACCCAGGACCCTCGGATTAGCGCTCCGGCGTGTTAACCATTGCGCCATCCGGGTCGTCAATAAATAAAATATGTAGATTATTCACCGCCTTGTATTTGAGTGAAGACATAAAACTACACTACTTTCCTGTATTAACACGCACACACTTACAAAAAATAAGCGTAGTTTTATGCCAGTACCTTTAGTTCATTTACGCTCACAGAATCAATTTTATAACCTGACCATTAAAAAGTGGCTTCATTTGTTTGTTAGGATAATAGATCTACCTAATATATATCTGAGTGTATTATTTTAAATTTAATCTAGCGATAAGGCAAAGGACAAATGGCAAGCAGTTACCATCGCTTATTAACATTTCCAACATCGGTAAGGTCGCCAATGCCCTGCCGGCTTTTGAATAGAGCTCTTTTTGTAGTTTTCTGTAAAAAATATATGTTATAGTAAGAATACCCGAGATACCCCCGAGATCAGATTAAATTAAAAGTAATAATAAAAGTAAAAAGGAACATTGAATATGTTTAATTTGTTGATATTACATAATATAAAATGAAAATATGTATCTCATATATATAATTAAAGCGTGTGAATGGATTATTATAATAAGCTCTGCAAAAACTGTAATAAAAACATTAATTTCATGTATCATTCAAAGTCATCTTCTATTAATCTTAATAATCTTTAACCCGAATAAATGGTTTTTCCAATTACTCCATAGTCGAGAATTATATTGCATTAATTATAATTGAGTGATAAATTATACAGTTTTGCTTCTTGCATAGTCATTGCAAATTATATTATCATTTTTAATGGAATTAATGCAATGTTCAGTAAAAAATCTAGTAATTTTGCAGAGGTCGCAAGGTAATTGTAGACCATGAGTTAAACACTCAACTGATACTTTTGTTCGAAATAATAAAAAACATACTTTACTTTTCCGGTACTAACTTGTAACAAATACTTTCAAAATCATAGACTTTAATAGTGTTCCGTAAAACGCATATATTTATTTAATCTGTGCAGTTTGCTGTTTGTCTATGGTGTGGAGATGATTGGAGTCTATGGTTTGCAGACACGTTTGTCATCAAACAATAAAAATACCAGCGCTGCATCTGAGCTCGCTTGCACATTCATCATGTTACGTCAGGAGCCGAATTACGGTGTCTGTGTTTGCATTGCCGGCGTTATTATTTTCAAATCAAGGTTTTATATGAGCAGTTTATGTTTTTAGGGTATTCAGGATAATTGGTCTTGTTAGCAGTAAAGATGACTCTTTTGACTCATTGTTATCCGTATTTTTAAGTGTTACTAGAGGTCAAGAAGCTCTTTTAAAGTTATGCACTCATATATTTTTTGTTACATCATAAAGTCATATACTTAATAAATTGTCTAATTAAGCTATTTAATTTAAACACGTAAGTAGGTTCCGTGAATGATAAACGTGCATCTTATAGATAATATCATTGAATTCAAACACCTACACGATCTTATTAAGATAAAACTTTTATGATAATAAGATTACATCGCATCCTTAACCACGCGAATGTATGAGTTAAAGCTGAAACGTCAAAGTCGGACACACCCACGATTCAAGGCACAATAAAAGCATTATGTGAATTCATTACGCTACCGTTGATGCCTACGCGGCAACGGAACACCGACATGGCGCGACGCTTGCACAGACCGGACTTTTCTAATTAAAATTCCTCGACTAGCTCCCGCGCTACGCACTATAATATTCTGTATTGTTGAGATTAGAGGTGCGCCGTGTAAACAGACACGGGGAGCCAGACGGTCATCAATCGAGATCGGTCAGAAAAACAAGCAGCCGCGGAGGCGGCATAAAAACTGGCGCAGACGCGGATGTGCGGGCGAGGAAAAAACTAGCTGCATCCAGTCACTCGCGCGCAAGCCGCGGCGCGCAGCCGTCGCCGGAGCGCGCCATCTACCGGCCGATGCGAATGTCACGTCAATTAAAAAGTAGACAATTATTATTATCGGAGGTGGAGTTGTATTGAATACGCGTTTCGCTCTTGTACCTAATGTGTACGTTATTATTATGTCTTTGTTTTTAAGAATTCATTTAATGATGTTACTTAACGATTACAACTACTTATGCTTTCACAAAAAGCTACATTTTATTTTTGTCTCATCAATGATTATGCCATTGGTACCTATTTGTACTATCCTACTTACCCACCTCCTAACTAAAGTGGGTACGTACTACCTATGTTAAATTGCGGTAGCACATAGGTAGTTACTCCATTCTATAACCCATATCTATAGTTATAAGGAAATACATTTTTTTAATTTGAACAACTATTTTGTAATTTACGAATCCAAATTCATATTACAGAACACAGCATAATATACAGAGAAATCACAATCTACATCTAGCAGTGACGTGACGACTCTACCAATTCAGTTATTGCCATATTTTATAGTAGAGTCGCCACTCTCGCTAAAAACATGAAAACTGCAATCGCTCTTACACTATTTCAATGTAACTACTTTCGCTCTCGAATCCATGTAATATTCTTACATTGTTTTATTTTTATTTTTCTAGTAAGAAAATTATCTGGAGCAATCTATGAGAGTGCAATATGAAGTTCGTGTTGTTGACACTTGCGTAAATTTTCGTATATGCATGCAAAATATTATGTATATTTCTACCAATGTCCACTTATAACAAAAACTGTAAGCGAGTAATCGGGAAGAGTAGAAAATACGAAAACACATACATACAAAAAGGTTAATTATAAAATTGTATTTACAGTTTGTGATACTAAATACACGTATAAATAAGGAACACAATGTGATTTGAAGAAATATTACAAATAAATTATTTTCTATTTTTAATAATTACCAAACTAACGAATTTTATTAAACTAACGATTAGGTACGACGATTTTAAGTGTCAATTTAATTTTATTATAATCTACTTGTATAGCTCGTTTGAAAAAAAATCTAAAAGATTACTGGAAAACCGCGAACTCGCTAAAAATCTGTATTGATTTTCACACATACTGTTGGAATCACTATTGAACGTTTTTCACACAATAATCAAATGTTACGAGGTGTCGAAATTGTAATGAACTAAAATATCCAATTAAATATGTTAATTCTTTGCTGTCTGTATATACTAGGTATCTAAATGAATACTACGGCCAAAATAATTTTGCCATAATTTGTAAACATAATCCCAAAAAGGTTTGCTATTAGTATGCATAAGATTAGGTACATTAATTGAAAAATTTAAAGTATCTACTAGCGCGGATTACTTCATTTATGTACAATGATATTGCAAGATATCGGAATTGGATAACACGTCGACTGACGACCTGATGATCTGACGACCCGAGTGGCGGAGCGGTTGCCATACCGGTCCAACGCGCAGTGGGTCCCGGGTTCGAATCCAGGCCAGACAGATATCTGAATGATGACTTTAGATTTATGTCCTGGGTCTGGGTGTTAGTATGTTCGTCTTTGTGTGTTCATGGTACCCACGACACAGGAGAAAATCTTACTGTGGGGCTATGAGAGTAGAAAGCGTTTTTTAAACACATATTACATAACAGTTAATTTACTTATATCCCACAGATCCAACTATTTGTTATTTTATGTGATTTAGAAGTAGCAAACGAACATGCAGTCCACCTAATTGTAAGTAGCCACTGCTGACTTTAGACATCTGTTATCAACTTCAGATAAGGTCAGTCTTGCCTAAAGATGGCCACAGATACGTTGTGATACTGAGTACTGTCTCTCTTATCACCATTCAAAATAAACTAAAAAAGCGCTTAAATATGCTGTGTTTTTTTGTCATCACGGTTCTTGTATGGTGTACAATATAGAATTGTATTGTGTAAATCTGGTGTTGACGCTATCGCAGAGGTAGGGAGATTTATACTAACTAAAAATTCACATGCAAGTATTGTTAATAATATTACTCATAAGATTTGTGGTTTTAATCGTAATGAGTTGAGCCAAAACCCATTTAACTAATGACTGAACACACCGCATCTGGTGTGATCGATTGTTTGATCCGATTATCTTACTCAAACATAACAAACATTTCAACTTTAAAATTCCCTTACTTCGATATATTCGTATCGTGCGTCTCCCAAAAGAAGTTAAGTATTTTTTTTACGAAATTGTACATTCAGTTGGAAACGTTGTAGAAGTTTTGATATACTCATTTTCAATTCTTCGATTGATATTCCTAAAAAATCCCTGATTAATTGAATAATTTTCAAATTATGGGACAAAAATGTTACCTTTCAAGATTAAATTAGCCAACAACTCATTTTAAACCATTCGCTTAAAATATGTATGCTTACACTTCTATTTTTCAACAAGTTTGTAATGGAGTCCATATTTAGCGAAATATCGTATAACTAGTAATATGTTTTTTAGTCATTTGTCATTATTGAAGGTAGGTATAATGTGTTTTTAATCGCTTTTTTGTACTACATGCTGTTCTTGGCATCTGCTAAGAAAAACATAGGCAGTAGTTAGCCTCATGTCCAACAGTTTATACTAAGTGTGTTTTTGTGCCAACTTGCAAGAAAACACCATTTAAAGAAATCATGATACATCATTACATACATTTGTCATTAAGATTGACATCCTGAGTGGCACAGTTTTTATCTACTTATACTGTCACTGCTTGAAACAGATCTTCCAGTTTGAACTGGGTGAGGGTACAATATTCTTGTCAGGTGCCTTTAAGATATATGGGAAACTTCAGGCATGTAATGATCTAGTGATATTTTCTTTTATCGATAAACCAAATTACTACATAAGTTTATAATTTATTATGTTTCGACGAACGTTAATTGCAGGTATATAATTTCCAAAATGATTCATCACGGTATTCGAATCGAAGACTGCCGAATTGACGGAATTTGACATGACGAGGTCATTGCTGCTCAAAGTCAAACAGAAGTTACATTACACAAATAAAAAGTAGGCACGAAGCATTTATTTTTACTGTTTTAGCACATCATAAAAGGCGTTTTGACTAAACGACGTCTATTAACGCCTCAATACAGTTTAATGTTCGCCGAGCAAATAGGTTGGGAACATAGAAAAGAGATATATGAGGAAGTGGCATAGGAGCCAATTAGTATAGGAACCGCCGTCGCAAAGCACACCCAATCACTATTTAATCGTATTTTTATAGATTGCCTGTTGTCAACAATTAACGAGGCATGTATACGAAGTTTTACACAAAAATTACTACCCGAGAAACAAAATTTACCTGTCTCAATAACTGGCAAGCATTGACGATAACTAGGCACAGCTGTTCATACTTGTAGTCGCCCCGATTCACCCACGTACCAATTCCAGTTGTATCTTTAATTCATGGTTGGGAACAATCGAGTTGGCTAATTGGCACCATCGGTCACCCGAAGTCGGCCAGACGGCAAGGTCGTCAGGACGAAAGAATAATCGCTAGCAATTAAGGTAGAGTCAACAGTCCGATATGGTTGATGAGGTAACGTTAAGTGCTGGTTCGTGGATGCTTCTGCAAGAGTGATACGTCTTTTCGCATGTATATTAAGATAGTAGAACTCTTTGTCCTTTGATTCTGTAGGCACCATCATTTGTTTCAGGTAAGGTAGAATACGTATTATAGGCTTTACAACTTAGTTATCCGTATGCAGTAACGTATCAGCGGCTGACCTAAGGTCCCTAATATTATCTGTTAACTACAGATTCACTTGCCATCATAGGGAAAAGTTAAAAACCGTTGTTACATAACAACATTATTATTTTGAAAAACTTCATACTCTATAGACTTAGCAAGTAACTGCAAGTAATCAATTGCTCCTCGCAAAATTTTATCAATACATATTTTTTTAAAACGCGTCTAAACATACAACTTCAAAAACATGAGTTAATAATTTATCATTTATCATCAAGCATATTTATAATAACTCGCACCGCGAAGGCGTGGAGGAATGAACCCCCACGTAAAGACAGACCCAACATTATATGGGTTGTAGGCATTAAGGTAGGTCGCAATATTGTATGACTAAACCAAATAAAATGACATCACAGTACCGCTTACGTAATGATCTTTAAAATATATCTCAGACCTCGTTAACAGGTGTTTTTGCTAGTGATATCTGAGCAAAAAGGTGATCGGTACGATAAAGAAACCTCAAAGTAATTCCGTTGGTTACTAGGTGGTACAATATTAGGAATGTTATTACGAACGTATAAGTGTTTAGAGTTGAGTCAAAATTTGTCAAAATCGAGACCCGTATCGGATTATTTTGAGTTCGATTTATACCTGGTTTATGTTAGTAATATAGGGCACATAGTCAACACTTTTCGATTATAACGTACTTGAAATGGAGACAATACCTACCGTATGTAGCACTTGCGAAGTATTCCAATTTAACAGTGAAACCACTGTTAGGTGGTTAAACAATAATAAATTAAGGGTTGGTTTCCCAAAACAGTGTATTAGGTACCCATCTCGTTATTTTTAACCGAAAAGCGACATACAAAAAATCAAAGTTTTCTCCAAAATTGGTGGAGAACTTTCAACCCCTATTTAAAAAAGAACAGTCCTTATTTAGGTCGTTTACCTCAGCCGTAAGCGTAAGATTACCTCAGCCAAACAGACAGACAGACAAAAAAAAATGCATTTTCGTTATATCGTATATACTTTCATATGCATTGTGTAAAAATGTTATTTTGAAATCACAAATAGACACTTCGATTTTATTTATTCGTATATGTTTTTTCCTACATTTAGGTCTTTGGACTAATATGAGGAATATAACGCTTTCAAATTTTAAATAAAGTTGATATAATATTTTATGCTGATTTCTTTTTCCTCTTAACATTTTTATTAGCGTTTTAAGTAGCCTTATTTCAAAATGCCTGATAATGATGTATAAGAAACCATAATAATTAATTTTTATTAACATCTTGACTTTAATCTTTTTACCGATTCGATTAAACTCACCCGGTGACTTTGCTCACGTTTTATTATTTAGATATGAAATAATTGATTGGAATGGGATGGAAATTCGTGCTTATATGAACCAAATAATTTCTTATGTCTAGATGGAGCATCGGACTAAACAAAGTGTCATAAATGGTACATAAGAAATATACTGGTATTATAATTTTTTTTTCTAAATATGAAAAAACTCTTTAAGGTTCGGCTCACTGTTTACATTCAGTCTAATAAATGTTTACCGCTATACTCGCATACTGTTTTGAACGATGTGGCATTAGAGCCATACTCATCCGATGCCAACTCAGATGCAATATAGTGGCTACTGTCACCATAAAATATCTGAATAAATCCCATATGAGAGTCATTCTTGAGGTTGGCCACGGATGCGTTGCTAAACTTGAAGACAATCACAACACATGATTGTTTGTTAAAAAACATCATTGGTCATGTACAACTGTCTGTATATACGTATGTACATACATACGTATGCCATACATACGTGTGCCATTGCAAGAAAAATATTGTATGTATGTGTGTAACACATACATACAATATTCTTAGTCTTGCAATGGCCATAGCCATGTGGAATCTGGAACCATAACAATAAATATAAATCAATACAACAAACATGTAATAATAATTAATTATTATCTTTGTAATATCAGGACTCGCTAATGTGGTGTGCATAATTTCTGACAAATGGGCTGTCGGTGTCTTTATTTACTTAGCAAAGGTCTTGATAAAAAGACAAAGTTGATTATTGATTTATGTATATTTCTTTTAGATATGGGCAACATTGTAGACAACACGTTTTGATTATGAGGAATTTTGGATATGGAGGATAAATTATAATTTATCTTTTTATAAATAAAACGCGATTGGACTTTGTTATAGTTTATCCATATAATATAATGCTTAGCTGCTTAGCTCTACATTTTTATTTTATCGTCCACTTGTGTAATTTAATTATTAAGATTATGCAATTTAATCAA
This sequence comes from Urbanus proteus proteus, assembly GCA_018251915.1. Lineage (NCBI taxonomy): Eukaryota > Metazoa > Arthropoda > Insecta > Lepidoptera > Hesperiidae > Urbanus > Urbanus proteus. The sequence goes on from DWPV01001638.1 coordinate 15,439, forward strand.
AATGATCCAAATTTGAAATTTGTTATTTATTGATTTTTTTTATTGTAAATTGATTCCTATCGAGCCATTACCGTCAACAATGTGCCAGTGCTTCTGAACGTGTTTCATTTAAAAAAAAGAGCGAGGCAATTCCATACGTGTACATAAGCATGTTTTAAAATACTGAATACATAGGTACATTTGTAGATTACTTAAAGTAAGCATATATCTTATAACAGTTATAACTAACCTTGTTAACTGTGGTCAACCTCAGGTAGAACCTTGTTAAATTTGCCTATGTTATAATTAAAACATACTTATAATTCACATTAACCGTGCGCCTGCGACTGAAATTTGTAAATAAGTTCGCCGAGTACACGAGGGCTTCCACGGATCTCTTATTCGTAGAAACTGGAACAAACAATACATCGTGCGACCGTCTCAATCGATTCCTATGCTAACGTCGTAATGAATGACAACTACACAAGGCGAATCAAAAGAAAACTTCATTATTACTCTATAAACAGGGAGGCTATTCAACCGATATTTAAAGCTAACGTTGACAAGAGCTAAGGGGTTATTCTGTGAACGTTTTGACATGTTTTTACTAGAGATAACTTGAAAATATAAAAAATAATGTAATTTTCAGATGATTATAAATGTTTATATGCTTATAACTAATAAAAACACCAACACTAAAATTTCATTAATCTGGCCCATACAAATGCTGGTTTTTGTATAGTAAACTAATTTTTGTCATTTGATAACATTTAGTTCAAGTAATGCATTAGATACATCGGTTTCATAAAATAATAAAATATACATAGGTATCTGTTTGTTGAGATTCTCTTTCTATTATTTTAAATAATATAATACTTTTAATTACATTTTTCTAAAAAATTCCGCGATGTATCATCATCGATCATCTGGATACATGATTTTACTCAGTATCAAAAGATCAATATAAAAAAATGCTTTTATTTACATTAAAAACTAAAAATAACTCCGAGCCAGACGAATGAGTCAAACCGCCCTGTTTCGAAGAATCACCCTAAGCGTCATTTGAGATGCGGGTACGCGCTTTAGCCATCAGTAATTCTATCCTGCGTAACAACAATAACGGCCCAATGAGGATAATAACAAGTTAAACGCCGCCTAGACGGTAAATACACGTCTCGGTCTAGACCAGATCCGAAGCGTGACTTAGCATAACGCTGCTCTAATCGTCTAGATTCTAACACTAATAAAAGTATAAGCTAGTCGCACTGCACTCTCAAATTAGAACGGACTATAATAGGTTATATCGTACTGTAATATGTAGTATATTGATATTTTCAGTTAACTTTGCTATTAAAAATAACTTGTAACTTGCGTAATAAGTTATTATAACCACATCTCGCATTATGTTTCTTAAAAAATGAAAATACTTTTTTATTTACAATCAAAATACATCAATTTAATTTTAAATAAGTCCCTCCGGTTTCTATTATTTCGTCTACTTGGAAGGAACTTTTAAAAATATCCCAAATGCTAATTCAGCGAACCATTAAAGAAGTCGGGGCTTCACATACTAATCATTTTGTTGCTGTATACTTAAAACTTGTTATATCGAATGACGTTGGTAGACAGTGCAAATGACTCACAGAAGTACAAAAGCAAACCAAATTACATTAGGTATAACAATAGATTCTAGGAACGGAAATGTCGTTAAAAATGTCATTTTGTCAAATTATCAACAAAATTGCGGGTGAATTAGCCATAGAAATATTATACTTGGACTAGGAGAGCTATAGGTAGGCCTGTCAGTGTGAGTGTCCAATAAATTTTTAAAGAGGGAAGATGACAAACTCATACTTATCTTAGTCTAATCAATTTATTAGATAAGGTAGCTTCATTTGCTTTCTCTACATTTTCGATACACACATTTTAGGTTAGCCTCCCTTCTAAGTATAATATCTCTATGGAATTAGCATTCGGATAAGATTATAGGTAAACATGGAGTTTGTCAACTCGTCTAGACGCGGTGACATAATGATTGTCTGCGATGCATATCTGCATGCTTGGTGAACACACTCGTCAATTTTGACTCCATTCGAGACACGAATACGTATGACAGGTATGATAGCAATTTGCTAATTATTTCATGAAGTTTAGGTAATAAATACAAAGTTAAGAAATATACTGAGTTATCAGAGTCAGACATTAAATATTGTTCAAAAATTGAGGAGAATAAAAAAATGTAGGATTGGACTTGTATTATAAAGATGAAATATTATAGAAATAATGTGGAAAAAAATGTTGCTGTAAAATGTCTTTACAATTTAATGAGTAGAATCTTTTTTTTATTTTCTAACATCTATATAAGTTATAATTATCAGATCTCTTAATAGGTATTTTATATATATGGTTAACGACCTATTTGAGAAATTCACAGTCAATTACTTCAGGAAATCAGCTTTCGAATGCAACAGAGAAAGTTGTGGTAATTATTTAAAGGATATGAGTGAGTGCCATACATTTTCTTCTGAGAAATATGTCAGCTCTTATTTATAAACCTGTTAATAAGTGTTTTAAGTAATATTGATCATGTGGTTCTTTGAATTAGATTTCCCGCAACATTTTATTTTCTCGTGTTAATAAAATATGTTAATATAAACATAGACCACACTGGACGTGTGTCTTAATATCTAATAAGTCCGAGAATGATGAAAAAAATGCATTTTCTTAAAAATGAACCTTTTGTATAGTTTAACTTACATTGTTAGTTTCCAGAATTTGATACTGAAAAGCAACACCGTCAGATGACGCAATAATACAGGAGTGTTTTTTTACTAAAATGGACTCATTCGATTCCCGGCTAGAGAATTGAATTTTTTGAAAAACTAATTATGCTGTCTTAGTTTTCATCCAAATCGGCCTCGTAAGTCCTTTTAGGATTTTTAGTTAATCCTTATAGTTTCGGATTTCCTTATCCATACACACTTGAAAAATTCACCCTGTATGTATATACAAAACGTAATGAATAAAAAATACATACATTGTGGTATTAAATCAAATTTTGTTAGTTTTTATATTTATTTATATATTACGATATTAATAATATACAAACGATTACATATAAACGATTTTAAAAATTACCCGAAATGCTCTACTATAGATGTGAGTATAAAATCAATTTATAACATATTAACATGAATTTGACACTGTTTTAGTATTGTATGCTGATTTACCTGCAGTCTAATTTGTAGGAATTATTGAGTGCCAGAGGAAATGACTGGGTTTGATTTACGGGCGAGACGGGGCCGGCACTAGCACTAAATCAACCTGCGATATCAATCTACTTATTAATTCCAATAGATAACCCATACTGGTTTCACTACACATTTTTGTGTTCAAAATTGTGCACCAAAACAAGCTTTTAGGCAGATTTCGTAATTTATGACCAGGTTAATTGTGTCTGTAATTAATACGTATATACAAATTAATGATTGTCTGTCTGTCTAGAATTCAGTATTTCAATAGTTTGGTCCATTTGAATTATATTTGCAAAATCGTAAAATTGCAGGAAACTTTATTTAGCAATTATAAATAATTTAATACACTTTAACTTTACAACTATCGACATGAATTTTAAATAACTAATAAATCAACGAATAATTTAATGAGTTAAATAACCGTAACCTAAAATAACTGTAAAATATACAATTAAGTATAAAACATGCAGACTGGAATCGCAGATTTTCTATAAGGAATTACCATCGCGTCTTATCGAGTCCTCTGGTGATGCAAAAACTAGAGATTACATAGGCTAATAAATAACTTAGGCTATTTACTAGTAGATAGACTAGTCTTCGCTAAGTGCTTGAAAGACTATAATCATAAATTATCTAAAAAAATATTGATAACATTAAAGCTCGTCAATACTTAGCGAACAAAAAAGAAAAACCGTTGACAAACAAAAGATAAAGAAGTTTTAAATTAGGCTTAGCCGATTTATATCATAATACCTGTTCTTAAACGACTATAAACAGCCTATAGTTCACATTAGTAAATAATTCTTGTTTATTGGACGTCCTTTGTCAACTAATAATATGCACGTTATCTGAGATCGGCCCCACATGCGTTGTCACTACTGGAGAGCCAGTTGTACGTGTACCTTTAATCCCGGAATATCATTACAACCATCATCTACATGACTATAATTGATGGCTCCCAAGTAAACTATCGTATGTCTAAAAAGTAAAATTTTCAGGAGAGCAGTTTAAAGATATTTTCACGTATATACCTTCAATATTAAACTTATTAAAATATTTTTTTACCTTTAATAATGTTTTAGTTCTTTTTGCCATATATGTAAAAAAAACAATTTATTAATTGTTTCAAAATATTTTTATTCTGCTCTCCAGTAAAATTGACGTTTTAGACATACGATAGTTTACTTAGGCGCTATCATAATCAACTGCATTGT
>DWPV01001639.1:0-19880 GCA_018251915.1 Urbanus proteus proteus
GAGTTTTATTTAAAAGTTATTATCTTCTGACCATTTATATCAAAAGGAAATTAATACTCCACACATGATTAATAAAATTTCCTTTGTACCTACTTAGTAGTTTTAGCATACTTTTAAAAATAAGTTTAATATTTTTACAAGATGTTATAAAAAGTGGTTAAAGGCATAAATAATAAAAGTTACAAAATGTTGTAATCGGGAAAATTCTATAAAATAGCAAAAGGCCAACGGCACGCGGTGTTCCCAGGCGGTCACCCATCCAAGTACTGACCGCGCCCGACGTTGCTTAACTTCGATGATCGGACGAGAACCGGTGTATTCAACGTGGTATGGACGTTGGCGACAGATATGTTGAAAAATAAGAAAGGCAGATCGTTTACAATAAACACATGTTTTGACAATGAAGGAAAACTCGTAAGGAAACCAACATGCCTGATTTATAAAAAGAGCCGTCAAAGTTATTGCCGTAATTCTTATAAGAAAGAGAAATAGTAGTGTGTTGAAGATAATAATTATGTTCATTTACAAGTAGTAATTAATATATTAAATTTTAACCTGCTTAAAAACCAAATGTACCTACTTAACTTGTGGCATATGATGATATAAGAACGGTAGATCTAAAGTATAAATAACTCTTATTCGATCACAGGGATTCTAATTTAATGATTCTTGTAATTGATGTGATCCGTAGATTTTATTTCGTTTCAGATTAATGTGGTTCATGATCAAGGTGACCCTCGGCGAGCATAACCGTTGCAACAAGACTCACAGGCCAGAAACCCGTTTTGTGGTCAACATCGTTGCTCATAACTTCACCTACGTCAATTTTAGGGATGATGTCGCCTTGCTGGAACTGAATGAGAGAGTCAACATCACGGACACTGTGAAACCTGTTTGTTTACCCCATAATGATGGTAAGTTAGATAACATAGAAAGATATAGGTAAAACTTTGTGTAATTCAACTTTGTTTACGTTAGGTATCTATATTTGTTCTTCCTCTATGGTTATACGATGAACGGTGAAATAAAAATATTTTAGATTTTAGTGAACATTAAATCGAAGCATTATAGATTTCTAATACTTTCAATTAAAAATAAATCAATATTGATCTTTGGTAGTGACCAAAGGCTCTATAATTAAACGCTAAAAGATAATAATTTAAATTAAATTGTCCTTTAATCATTTTAGATAATGACTACGTAGGAGTGAAAGCAATAGCAGCAGGATGGGGTTCGGTGGGAGAACAGAAAAACCACTCTTGTAAATTATTAGAAGTCGAACTGCCGATAATGAGCAACGAAGATTGCAGGAACACGAAATATGAATCCGCCATGATCTTAGATACTATGATGTGCGCTGGTTATCCAGATACTGGAGAAAAGGATACGTGCCAGGTATATTTTTTAATCAGAATGAAATCAGTAATAGTGTCAATTAGAATACTAGATGAAACTCTAGAAAGTCTAGAAGATTTAGGTAAGATTGACGATGTTCTAATATGTTCGTCTATAAGTCTAGATACGATAGTCGTTAAACAATAAAAAAAATTGACCACAAACATAGTTTTAATGGGAACAGCTAGAGATGACAGTCGTCCAACGGTAAATTAATCGTTACGACATAGTGGGAACGCGCCCTAATAGTGTTAACTTCTGTTCTGTTTATTGATAGGTTTTACGGAGGTTTTCATTAGTTTAAAAGTTATTTCATTACAATACTATTGGGTGTATGGAAAATGTTATTAAAACAGTTGTTATTTAAAAGTTGCTTTATTTTCAGGGTGACAGTGGTGGACCTTTGTCGGCGGAAAGAGGGGATAAACGATACGAACTTTTGGGTAAGCCTTTTCAATAGTTCCATTATTAATTATAAGTAGGTTTCGTAGTCTATCTTGTAAGGTACATTCAAATGTATTTAGTAATTCAAGTAGTACCTAACATAAATTAAAAGAATAGATTTAACTAACTGATGGAACAATAGAACAATGTTTGCAGCCGAAAGAAACGACAGTCATCTGTTTGGCTACCAAATATTAACCTTCTTAGGTCTTTACAAACTTCGTGTGTAACGTTTACAATACTGCTCCTTGTTGATCTAAATATATTATTTTCCAGGAATTGTATCTTGGGGTATTGGCTGCGGTCGCCAGGGATACCCGGGCGTGTACACCAGGGTCACGAAGTACTTGTACTGGATACGGTACAACGCACGACGTGGATGCTTTTGTTCTGACTAGACTCAGCACTTTCCACATAATGAATTATTAAACAAGTTTCTTTTTTAAGAATGAATAGTGCCACAATTGTAGATCAAGTTTTATAGAATTATTTTATATATTTTCTATAAGTAAGAGTGATTAGATAACACACGATTTAATTTAATTGCATATTTTATTTACAGTTAGCATTGATTTGAAACTTGATTGAAAGTCTCCTTAACCGTATTTTGAATATTAATATATTTAGTTACTATCAGATTTTACAAATAATAGAAATGATAAAAATAAAAAAGCTTTTATTTAGTTGTTTTTCTTTTAATTAACTATATGTACAGTACAATAGTGTAAAGTAATTAATTATACAATTACACAATTACAATATCCTCTATTCATCTACAAAAACTATAGTATTTTTTTTTGTTTACAACGTAATTTTAAACCACTAAACGCCATTCAACTGAGCTGATTTTTAATACTTTGATTTGGATAATAATGCATGATCAATTCAATTACGTCATTCTAAATCCAATGTGTCGGACACCTCAAGATGGCGGAACAATTAATTATTGCTTGGCACTCTTATGATATAGGTATTAAGAAAACCTTTTTCAACGAACAATATGAAAAACATACCGAAATGACGTTACTAAATGCTTGTTCTTTAGCACCTTTAAAAATAAACATAAATATATGTTTATTTTTGAACGTTGAATACAACGTCATATGAAAATGATAAAAAATGTTCAAAAGATATAAGAGAAAAAAAAAGTTTGATTATTATTATTATTTACATGAAAAAGTCGTTAACTCATTAACTCATTAACTTCACTATTCCTGACATCTGCTATGATCACTATGATCTGCTATGATAATGTCAAGATGTACTGATGACCCGTAATCATAAGGTAACTATGTAACTAAGCTCACAGTAGTACAATTAGCAGGAAGAGGCAGAGACCTATCAAACATAAACATAAGGTAGAAGGAATCTAGAAAAAAACAAGTATCTAAGCTTGTGCATATTTATTTCTGTAGACAGTCGACGAGAACACGTCAGTTTCGTGGTACAGAGGTAGTCCTTCGTCCTTCAGTGTGGCTTCTGGTGGTTTGTAGCACACGTTGTAGCTCGGGTTCAGAGGATGTAGAAGTCCTATTGCATTGACTGAAGATCTTGCTTCGTCGTTGCCGAGAGCATAATGCGTGCCGTCTCCAGTTCTGATAATTCTTCGTTCAACCTGGCAATAATGATGGTTTGTTTAATGACTTATCGTTAAGATATATTTACCTACTGTTAAAATCTACCGTTATAAGTTATTTACGATATTAATAATCGATATCTATAGGTAGATACTAAATTGTGTATCGAATGATTGCGATAGTTTAACGGCAAAATTGTAAATAAAAATCATTCTAAATTTACGTTAACTTCGTCTATTGTAACACACTGGCTGAAAATAAGTTAACTTAAGGTTTAATTTATACAAGCTAACACTATTATTAACTATTGAATAAAATTGATTTTATTTATTAAATGACTACCTATATAAAAATGTCTTACCATTTCTGGAGAAGCAGTTTTCAAATCGTAAGCAAGGCCAAGTTTCTCGAAAATTCTAATAAAATTCGCCGACTGATTGAAATGCATGCTGAGTTCAGCTGCCTTGTAGTCCCATGGGAACGTGTGGTGGTAGTTGTGCCAGCCTTCGCCAAAACTAATGAAAGATACGAACCAGGACTCTACTGGCTGCAGATTCCTAAAAGAAAAGTATCCCATTGAGATACCAAGATAGCTCTACATTTTTTTATCATAGTCTTCTCTGATACAAAAGAATCACACGGATATCATTTAGTCATATACCTAAGAACCGATTTGTTACAGATTTTACGATAGATTTTTTTTTAAGATGGCGCAGCGACCCAAAGTGAGTCTCAGCCTTTTACGGTAGAATTGGTAGACAAGAATATATTTGCTTACTTATCATATGGCCTAGTACCATAAAGATGCGCTGCACTATTGACAAGCCAGGTTCCGTTCAGCTGAATGAGGTATCTGAAGAAGTAGCACACTAGTACTGACTTCGTGAATGTTTCTCCGAAGTAGTAGTACGGCACTGTTGTAGGAATTAGGAATGCTATAAAGAAGTATAAGATGTAGTAGTACCTGAAATAGGAAATTATTTTAGAATAAAAAAAGGTGATAAGTACCTACGTACATATTTCATTTCTTTTCGCTGAAATTAAGCCTAAGCTTGTGACATCTACGTGGCAAACGTGTACGAAGTTTTTTAGATGATAAGAAAAAACTGCCGTTCGTGGGTGCCTAAATAGAATAGAATTAGAGTTTTACACAATTTACATAATGTCGGCCACAGGTGCTTTGCTATTTTTATTAAGTCTAAGTTGGGACGCTTTACATGAATGCCTTCCTACACCCTTTAAACTAGAGCTCATTAGCGTTGAATACAATTTTATAAGGCAGAAAGTGCACATTAATATAGCACATTATAGCAAAAAAATCTTACTCTTTCTGAAACATGACCATCCAATCGGCTTCAAGATCACTCATATCTATTCTTTTTCCAAGTTCCTTTAAACAAGGATGTTTCTTCATCATCAACCAGCCGACATGGCTGAAGAAGAAGCCTCTCTTGGAGTTATGGGGATCCGCATCAGTATCCGAGTAGCGATGGTGGAGACGGTGATCTCTACACCAAATATAGACACTATTCTGTAAGGAAAAATATAAAGCTAAGATAAAATTACTTCATAACAATGCGCGGCTAGGATAAATGATGTCGAGACTACATACATAAGACCACCAACCCCTTTTTTATAAGATTACAATAGCAAACGAGCATGCAGTCCACCTGATAGTACGAGAGAAAAGAGAAAAAGGGTTCTTTTGGAGTCAATCACATATGGACTGCTTCTATCGAGGAATAAGATATGAAACCAGTTGTAGGATCCAATGGTGACACTGACTTAAAATATGTATTTCACTTACCTGACCGGCGAGAGTTTGAAATATGAGAAGAATAGCCTTAAGTAATGGAGTTGCCTTAAAAGATTTATGTGCAAATAATCTATGAGCACCTATAGTAACACCTTCTGTACTTGTAAATAGAAGAAGGATAGCTAAAAATTAAAAAAAAGATATGAATTGTATTTTAAATACATACTTGTAATATGTTCACTATTCGAATGCCTATTAATTAGAACTAAAAACATCTGATTCTACTTACTCCAAAGGTATGTTTCAAACTTTATTCCTCCAGTAAGTACTATGAGAAACCCCCATATAGCTAAAGTATGTAGAATTATAAATCCAATAACATTTTTCCACACTAGTTCATGTTTATAACTGTAATCCGTTCCTATTTGCTTTCCTGTTAGTATATAATTCTTATTTTCAATCCAATAAGATTGTTTTAAATTTTTGATGGCATTTGAATCGTATTCACTTGGAATGTTATCAGATTTATCAAAATTTTGAATTGCCATTTTCTTAATGACCAGGTTTCTCACAAGATAGATGTTCCTGTGACAGACTACTGCTATTCAATGATGCATCGGATGAACTTTTATAGTATATAGTCGTTATTTAAACAAATACAATCATTGTCTTTGTTTTAATGCGTTTGATTTTCTTGTGTAATATAAACTTGAACCCAATGGTTTGTATGTTAATTGGGTCTGTTGCGTTGAAAAGATAATTTGATTGCCCTCAACCTAATATTTTGTGTTTTATTTTGTGTCTCGTAATTTTGTCTTATTGACATAAAAATGATCACATTGATCATGATTTGTAATCCTCTCTTTATTTGCTTGGCTTTCACTGTTTTTTTCTATAATACGAGGGTGACTCGGAAGCCTCGAAACATACGTTACCATTATTCTTCCATATCTACGGCTTAAACTTCAGAGGCTCTTGAAAGATGGTTTTCTTCTACTTTCAATTAATACTTTTTAACATGCGTATATGTTTTATTGTCTACGAGTTGGATGTCAGCGTCTCAATGGAGCGTCCAAGTTTTGAATTCCTGGCACACATGGCTGATTTTTTCAGTTATGGCGTATTAAGATAAATGTCAACTGCCGTTACTATTAGGTACCATTTAAGATACGGATATGAATATCTTTTTTTTATGATTGAAGTTGTAAACGAGTATGCAGTCTACGTGATGTAATGTGGCAACTGCCGCCCATTGACATTTGTAATCAACCCCAGACAAGAACAGTATCTTACCCGAGGTTGGCCACAAATGCGTTGCTACCCATGAGGACTAAATTGGACCGCCTGGGATAAGTATGCCTCCCTTACAAGCCAGAACGCAGCAGTGCTTAACACTGCCGCTATAAGGTAGAAATAGGTGTAGCAGTGGTGCCGCCTGAGTCGAACCACAAGGGTTCTACCACCTTCAATTAGTACCACCTATTGTAAATACCATGTATTGTAAGTTATTGTATAACTTGACATCATTGCTAATTTTACCTACTTGCTAGAATGTCATACAAAACACGTGAAACATAATTGGATAATCAAGAAGTCTATGCTCGACTGAACTCAATATTCGTCGCAGCTTAATTAAAATTTCCAACAATTCATTCATTACGTTGAAATGCGTAGTAGATCAACATGACTATTTTCTTAAGCGAATGTACATGTATAAAATGAAGAAAATATGTGTCTATATGTGTTTATTAATACCCATTGTAAGGAAGGTTCATATTATTGTTTAATAATAATCTAGTATTGCCTAGTTGTTTAAAATATTTTATGTTATTTGCAGGTAAATGGACACAAAGTTAATAATTCCTGTGGTAAGAACTATCGATAGGTTAAACACTATATGTATATTATGGTTCATGGTAGTACTGGAAATGCATAAAAATATATGGTCAGAAGTGCTGATTATCCCCCGGCTTATGTAATTTAATCGATTTATGACTTTATCTAAAGACAGACATAATTTAATGTTTGATTGTGAAAATTAATTACCAAATTTCATGCCTGCATCGAAGAGCCTTATGTCATATCATCGATAGTTATCATGTCATCGTTATCTTTGGATACTGTGTCTCATTTAAACTTAATAGAAAGGTTTATGGGTACTTTAAAGAATATCTAATAGGTACCAATTGATGGTAAACGCTCGATTTCAACAACTATTTATGGACTAATTTGTAGCGTACACTCCAGGCTACCTGTAGTTGTTGAAAAGATCTGTGCTGTGGAAAAAAAGACATTAATAATAGGGTTAGAGCCTATTACGTACAGGCATTTATCGCACAAAACTCTAATAGCAATACGATGAAAAAGTACTACAATATTGAATCTAAGCTTCCTGACGTTCTTTTTTCTGAGAATTTAAAAGTGTTGTAAGTAGTGGCAAGTGTATCTGATCATATTTGGCTAGCACGTTACCAAGATATAGATGGTAAAGATTTGTTATGACACTTTAGAATGCGGGATTGCCGGGAATCATCGTCGTATCGTTGGAGGGTCTACAGTGGAGCCCCATCAGTATCCGTGGCTGGTGTCGTTGATGCTTGGACCCAAACTCCACTGTGGTGGTGCGATCATCACAGATCTTCACGTGCTTACGGCTGGCCATTGCATCACTTTCGGGTTTGTATAATGAATGATAAAGAGATATATTGGATTCGTCCTACACGACTTTCATACGAAGAAAGTTTTATCATTGTGGTATAGCAGCATTCAAAGATTACATATTAGGTACTGTGTTAGCCAACATAAATAAAAAAAAATGTATTTTGCAAGGGCTATTGTCATGGCAAATAAAGGCCTATTTATATTATAATACACGTGTTATAGTAAATTTATAAATGCCAATTATAGAATCAAAACCAAATTATACACACTTTTATTGATTTGTATACAACATAATGTAACAAAATTAGTTGCAGTTGGCGATTGTTACATAACTTCATATTTCTAACGCAAATAGGAGTATCTATTTTTATATATTTGTCAGGATTTTAGGTCATTAAAAATAAATCGTATAAACTGTAACCTTTACTAAAGATCAATAATCCACAAAATAATTTAAGTCAATAACAATTCAAATAAATAAAAATTAAATAGGCAGACAATGGTTTGACACATAGATGTAGGATTCTAAAGACATGATGCGAAAATTATAGCCGACTGACATTCTATTCCTTTTACCTTATTATTAATCGTTCTCGGAGTTTCTATGCAGCCAGTTCTTGTTATAAACTTCCTCTGACACTATATATATTTTTTACAGCGTCCATTTCCGTGACCTAACAGTAAACGTAGGTATGCACGACCGTCTGAGTACCACGTACTCAGTATTACACGTGACAAATGGAGTAAAGCATCCAAAGTTTACGTCCAATGCTGTCAGAGATATCAACGACATCGCCATATTGACGCTCGATAAGAAACTGAAATTCTCGGATAAAGTTCGACCCGTCTGCTTACCTTCTCTTGGTAATTATAGATTTTATCTTATAGAAGTAGTTAACAAACATGCAGTTCTCCTGATGGTAAAAAGCCACTGCAACCCATTTAAAAATTCTACCCTAATTACGATCAGTTTTACTTGAAATTGGCCACAGATACGTTGCTAGCCATAAGATTAAGTTGAAACGGCTCATATAAGCGTCTCTACCTCCTTTAATACCCTTCAAAGTAGTACAATGCAAATCAGCGCATGTTGTTATAAGGCAAAAATCAATATATTGTGACTTTTCGAATAGTTTATCATAATTCAACTATGATTATATTCAGAGCCGGTCGTAACCGTGTGCCCCGTGCGAGTTACACAATTGGCGCCCCGGACAAATGACACATTTGACGCCTTTTATCTTTGCTGTTATTTAATGTAAAACGGAAAACATTGTGTTTTTTTGGTCATGCGTTGGCGCCCGTGGCGCCCCCTGGGAGACCGGGGCCTCTACCCTAAAAGCCGGCATGACTATATTTATACTATAGACAACTAATCTGTTTTAATTTTGTAGAATACAAATTATGATATGTGGTAGGTAATATTGCAAACTAAGGATATCTGTAATTAATCGTACTGCTAATGCTTGATTTCTTAAATACTTAAGTAATACTGTTTCATATAATACCTAGATATGAACTTCGAACACACCGAACTCACAGTGGCTGGTTGGGGCAAGACGAGGCAGGGTGCTATGACGTCATCACGGTTCTTGTTGGAGACCAAAGTGAAAATTGTAGAGTCGCCTACGTGTACCAAGTCCTCCATATACAAGAACAACCTTGTCGCTGACACTATGATGTGTGCTTATAGCTTGGGGAAGGATGCTTGCCAGGTTAGTTCAGGTTAAAGTACCTGAATTAGAAGTTAATTCTGCACTTTTTAAAATACTATATAGGTACTTAGATATTCCTTGATCAATGCAATCAATCAATTTAATTAAAAATAAAAAATATATCTTAGAATCATTCAAGGGCTAAGTAGCACAGTAGTTATGGCTGGAAATTAATAACCCTCAAAGGATTTGCTGTTCGGTTAAGTTCTCAAATTGATTGTACGAATAATTATATTGTATATTAATGTATTTAAGAGGTTTATAGGTTTTTTATCTTTATATTTTTATTTACCTAGAAATTATCTGGTTGAAAATGTTATACAGCGATAAGAACGCATTTCATGCTAGTTCGTTACGCCTATGATGTAATAAACATTTATTTGGCGCACACTATAGAGTACTTGATATTATATTGTGTCGTTATGATAAAGGTGACTCCAAAAAATAATCTTGAAATATACCTACTTCTAAGTTGAAGTTTCACGCGGCTTCGGCTGCTTAGAGCACTTTTATTGCAGAAAAAAGTATTCTATGTCACATCCAGATCATGTGTTTAATTTTTTTCTAAATCTTTCCATACATCCTTACAAAATTTCTTCTTTATAATATTAGTGAGAATATAATTTAAATATTGATTACTTTTAATTCAATTGAATGTCGATTACCATCTATCCCACGCTTTATACACCTACTTATACATTAAAATTTAATTGTGCTATAATGTATTATATAATAACTGTTTTTATAGGGGGATAGTGGCGGACCTCTTTTTGCGACTCATCCAAGGACTCACAATAAGAAATGGTATCAAGTTGGTAAGTATTATTTGTAAGAAATATAAAAATGACAGACTCTACCAAAATTTTTCAGTTGGATGGAAAATGTAGTTCTAATAACTTAATGGAAATAATTATTAAAATGTCCTAAGTTTGTGTTATTATATGCTTAATTTATGTATTTATTTTCAAGGTATTGTGTCATGGGGGATTGACTGTGCAATGCCAGATTATCCAGGTAATATTATTTTAAATCTCTGCTTGTGAGAAAATAATGTCAGATATTTCTAATTTTAACATAGGTACCTACATCAAAAATCATATTTAACTCTTCCTAGATTATTTTAATGCAGATCATATCAACACCAATTCGCACGCACATATTAAAGAGTAGTAGAGTGTTATTTTTGAATAAAAACCTCGCAAAATGAGAAGGTTGGCTTGACAGCTAAGTATAATGTAATGGTGCTGACAAATGGTGGATTTTATCCGTGTTTGAACTTTGCGGAGAATCCTCTGCCATGTAGGGATATATACTAATCCGAGGCGTTCCAGCTCAGCCCTCAGGGATAGCAACTCATCCGTGTTCAACCTCAGGTTGGACCTTGATCTTATCTGAGGTTGATTACAGATGACCATGTGCGGCAGTTGCCACTTACCATCAGGTGGACTGCATGCTCGTATAATGAAACAAGACAATGTATAGGTATATACATTTCTAATTGCAGTTTTAAAGTTATGTTTATCTTTGCAGGTGTCTACACTATTGTTGCAAAATTTGTCCAATGGATCAAGGAGGAGACCAAATCTGGAACATATTGTAAATAATTTTCGAATTGTGCCGTCTTGATAAGTTGAAACATTTTCTGCTATGTCCGATTCAAAATATTCGTTAAATCTATAATCTAATGAGTCAAAGTTGTAATTATGGTTTACTTGTTTATCACTTTACAAACAATTGTTAATAGCTCATAGTAAATAATAACGCAACGAAACAATTATTTATACCTATTATAATTTTGTTATGCATATATTTGTACATTTAATTATAATTTTAATTTAAAATAATGTAAAGCATGTCATTTTGCAGTTAAAATTGTCGTTACTAAGAAAATAAGCGAGGTCTAGAGTTAAGTTATCTTGTAGGTGAAATACTACGTGACTAAACTATTGTCCTTAGACTCTTTAGAAAACTACCTGGTAGGTACTAATGTAAGGACTTAGTGGGTGCATCGTGCTTAGGACAAGGCTGTTAGTATTGTAAGCTACGAGACTTCGTGGTCGTCGCGTTATAGAAGTTGACTTTATAGTTATTTTTGTGAAACCGTATCGCTGAATAGGCTATGAATGCGTTTATGTAGTTACAGTTATGTAATTTAAATCTAAAATAAACTATTTTATACGTATTTGTTATTTTAATAAACTTATTGAGGTGTTTTTTCAAGATGCCAAACTTTAAATCTGTCTTCTCAATGTGTGTAAAATTTAATCTCTTTCGCATAAATAACAAGGACATTGCAGCATGTATAATTTCTGCGATACAAACCCGTGTAAGGCGTAAATAAGCGTCACATATCGGTCGTTAATACAGTGAGACGGTGCTCAAACAGTGATTGTTTGAAACTGTAAAATGCAAGCGAATATTTTTGTTCTCGCAGCCATTCAGGTATTTATAAACACAAACCGATTTTTATTGATATTCTGGAAGACATATGAATTAAAGCTGAATAAAAGTGAATTGCTTTTGCAGGTGATTCCTGTTTGGGGGTTCGATTGCAGTAAGATTATTTATTGTTCAAATCTTATTAAAAAGCTCCTTAATACATTTATTTATAAATTAATAGTTCAATTGATAACGTATTTATATAATCTAGAAAAGATTCGTACCTAATACGTTAATATACCTACCAGAATTCCAATCTAACCACGCTTTAATACACAACAATTAAAACAATGATTAGATAAAGGTTATTAAAACGGTCGTAGGTAAATGAAATTTTTCTACTTTTATTGTTTATTGGATATGCGATTGTTTTATTTTAATAACAAACAAGATAATGTTATGGAGCACGCTTAATTATTCTTTTCTTTATATTGATTGAAATTCTCTTTGTTTTTTTGAGTACCTAATGTTTAAGTGCCTAATTGTTTCGTAACAATTGATTTCGCCAATTTCTTAGAATAAATTGAGATATCCTGTATAAATGGACAGGGTGTGGTAAGCCGCCTGAAGCAATGGCATCGATGAGAATCGTAGGAGGTCGGAGGGCGGAGCCTCACTCGTTTCCTTGGACTGTTGCGATACGGAAAAATGATCGGATGCACTGTGGAGGCGCACTCGTTACAGACAGGCATGTACTTAGCGCGGGACACTGTTTTAAATGGTACGTAAATAAGTACTACTAGACAAAGACAGAAAAATATTTAGTATATTATGGAAGAAAATCTCATCGTACAGTTTTATACAATGGAAACGATAATACACAAAATATAAACAAATTCTCTCCAGGTTAAGCGTTCGACTGCATTTGCAACACTGCCACAACTGGTTCTGAGTTTTAAATCTGCGTTAAGTGAAAGTTTTATTTAACAGAATGTGAAAATTTAAGGGAAGATTTATCTTGGTTCTCGGGAGTAGCAACAAATCCGCGGCCGATCTCATGTAGAGCTCGAATCCTATCTGAGATCTATAAGAGTTTTCAATGTTCAAAGAGTTGCAGTCGCCTACCGCTTCATTAGCTTGTTAATTCTATACCTATTAAGTATAAAAAGTTAAAACATGTTGAAAAAAGATTATAAACATCTATTTCTAAAATAACAAATGTAATTTACTCTTAATTTTAAGTCACCAAACATTTTGAGCAAAAGTTCTCTATTTACTTTATTCTTTCAGGGATAATATTAAAAATTTAGAAGTGCTTATCGGTCTTGACAATTTGGACGATATGACTGATGTCGAGAAAAGGAACATCACTAGCGCTGTAATACATGAAAAGTTTGCTTCTTCAGCAGTTAGAGATATTCATGACATCGCTATAGCTACTTTGAACGAGCCGGTTGTTTTCGGAAGCACAATTTCACCGATATGTTTACCTGAACCACGTAAGTTATACCTACTAATACTTGTCCGACGCAATCCAACTTATCCAGCTATGGTCGCCCTCAAGTAGGTATGTACTATAATAATATTTATCTTATCTGAGGTAGATCAGTTTTTTTACGGGCGGCAGAAGCCACTAAGCATCATTCCTACTTTTGTAAATTAAAAAGTTAAATAAATCAAAATCTGTATTTATAATGTAAGTCAACATAAAGTCAAACCGCAAATTTTGTCCTAATTACATATACCTACTCGTATAGTACATAATATATTAAGATCTATTGGCGTTACCAGTCCTCAATTTCTCATTAGTTATAATTTCTAAAAAGTTACAACTATTAACAATTTATCATATTAATATGACGTCAGCCTTTTGCAAAATTGATGCCTTTGCACTTTCGTTACAAATAAATATTTAATTAGTTAATACAATACATACGTAAGATGCGACAAGGTTGTGCTACATACATATAAAATCGGGCGGCTTTTAAAATTCTTTTCATAGATAGAGCAAGTAAGTAGGTTAGGGTCACTTGCTTTTATTACTGTGTTGACGTAGTAGGTAGGTACCTACTTAGTGGACGCACCGTAGATTAGCCCTCAGCGTTAGTCTTAGGCATAATCAGATAAAACAGAAACTTTACAAACTTTACGACAATTTTGATTACGTACATTTTTATTAAGATTGAAGTAACAAAAGAGTTCATCTGATGGACAGTGGTCACAACTGCCCATAGACGTCTGCAACCAACGCCATATTGAGCAAGGGATTCAACCTCAAGCCGTTTACAGATGTGGTGTTATTCCTGAAGTCTCGAGAGATCTCCAAAATGGTTGCTTCATATGTACCTACCTAAGTTAGAAATGTCTTAGGACCAATAGGTATACCTACAATTTATGTTCCGTCTGCTTTTCAGAACAAGAATTCGCCAGCAAAGTTGGTACCATTGTCGGCTGGGGGCGCATCGGTGTCGAGAAATCTTCTTCAAAAGTGCTTCTAAAGGCCACTTTACGAATTCTCACAGACGAGGATTGCATGAAGTCTAAACTCGCTAGTCATCTCCAGCCAATGATGATGTGTGCTTTCTCTAAAGGCAAGGACGGCTGCCAGGTACTGTTAATTGGTATTCGTATACCGTTAGACATCTTTATTAAGTTAAGAAAGCACCTATGTTGGCACGTGATCTGCGTTCAAAATAAAATAGGTACATTGGAACATAATTGAATAGGCTATTTACTAGTGTTTTAATACGTAACGTAACATATTTGATTAATTCAAATTACATGACGCATTTGTAATGCTACAAGTTGTGTTACGATAAGTTATAAATATGGTACCTATTGATGTTATCCAAGAAGATGCTGTGGGCCTATGGTCCATTTCTTGGAAACTCTTTTTATGACGATATACGAAGGGAGCGAATCGTGCTGTTTTGTCCGACACCACGCGTCAGGTTGCGTCATGCGTAGCCTACTATGTGCCTACCTTAGCACAGTTAAACAAGGAAAAATAAGTTCTTCACACGTTATGTAGGTACGTATTATAGAGATGGCTGAAGCGACTAGGTACATTTTTCGTTGCTTTGGTGATACCATAGTATAATGAGACACTATGGTGATCAGTCATGTCTTTATCAATAAATTATTATTTTTACTGTTTTAGGGCGACAGTGGCGGGCCTTTGCTAGTATTTGAACCAGATGGAAAATATGTACAAGCAGGTATGTTGAGATCTTTTATACCTAATAATACTTACTTTCTTATATAATAATACTTGATTCTTATAAGAATACCTACCTTCTTACCTGTATGAAAAGATTATATAATGAATGCAAAAAATGTTACTTTTATCAACATAAGTATTACAACGTAACTATTACTTCGATCACTAGTTATTACCTATTATAAAGCCTTTTCCTTACTGTGATCGAAGCCTATGCGTATAATAAGATACTTAACATCTGGTAGGTATACCTACCGATATGTTAATATATTATTTTATTCAGGTGTCGTGTCTTGGGGTATAGGATGTGCTGATATAAGATATCCTGGTGAGCAAAAGAAATACTATTTTCTTAAATTTGTTTTACGGCCATCATTTTTTTAGTATTGGTCATGTATTGGTCTTGCACAAAACGTCACCTATCACTAGATCACTGCAATCTATAATTTTCCTACACACGTGCAAGTTAACTGGCGCTGTAAGATATAAATCTGGCTATTTTTATATGCGTATACAAGTTTTGAAAAATAATATATGCAACGAAACGGTACTTTCCGTGTTCCCGCCAAAACTCCTAAAATACCTACGTTTTTATTTAGGTATGTTTCATGGCTATGGATTCCTGACAGCCAGTCTTAATTTATATTTCGTTTTTTTTTATCCTAATAAATGAGTTTTTGGTGGGAACGCGGGAAGCGATAAGGTTTTAAAAAAAATTATAAGGTATAAAATTGTTTGTGCTTTGTTTTTTTTCAGGCGTCTATACCAAAGTCAGTCAATACATAGATTGGATTCATGACAAAACTGTGAATGGAATAACTTGCGGCAAAGAAGAATAACTTTATTAGACGTAGATGCTACTATTAATTTATTGTTATAAGTGTTTACTAGTTATTTAATAAAAATAGTAACGTTTCTCCATTATTTGTCTACTTCAATTAATTTTCCTAATGACTTATCCAACTCATGTTGTAGGTAGTACGAGTTGGTCGCATTCAATTTTCTGTCCAACTACTGTGAACATCCTTTCCTACTTTGATAAATTGAATGCAGATACGGGCGTTGTCAGCCGATGACCCATAGAAGGTAAACCTCTTTCGGCGAAGCCTCCGCGCAGACAGCTGAAGACAGAAATTTGATGCATGTTTTAAGATTGTATAGGGTTTTAACACTTATTACAGGTTTAAAAATATATAAAGCACTTCACTTTACCTTATTAACTTATATTACCCTTTTGAAATCATTGGTAGTAGGTAATAGTCAAAGAGTAAATTATATAAATTATAATAAAAGGTTCGTAAAAGTATTATGAATTCAAAAAAATTGTACAAGAAATACTCGAGAAAGCTTAGTCAGTGATTACGATTTAATGGACATAATTTTACAAAAATGCACAAATCTTTGTGTGACTTAAACGTGATTCCGAAGTGATCTCCGATTTTTGGGACTCTCGACTGGGGTATAAAAATATATTATGAATGCAAATATTGGTAACAAAATTGCATTGGTGTGGATACCCCATTATTTTGTTGATCTATAGTTATTTTCTATGGTATGTGTCTTTGGATTCTTGACTAAAAGGAAGGGAATGCAAGGCCGTGATTGAAACTCTATGTAATAGAAATTGACATTTTGTCTATGCTTGTTAGTAAAAAAATACTACATAAATCATAAATTTGGTTTGGCCTACTTGTAATACTTGTTCATGATATTTATTAATTTAAGTAAACGTATTTATTTTAAAACTTATTTTTAAATATGTGTAAGCAGAAAGTGAACTTATAATGTAAATTTCAATTTCAATTTCAATGAAATTTTCAACAAGATATGAACTAAAAAACAAAAATGCCTATACGGAAATATCGACGTGACACCACGGAGGTCAGCTGTTGTCTAAAATATGTTATTTTTGGAGTAAATGTGTTGTTTTGGGTAAGTAATAATGTACTTTAACTTTAAGTATATCTTATAATTTTGTAACAGGATACATTTGAAAGAGTGCCCTAGATTTGAATGATACATTCCTTTGTGATTCGCTGACATTTACATTTTATAATATTCAATAATTATCGAGAAACTATATATAAACTATATATGTGCAATAAAATTCCTTCTTTTAAATATAACTTACAGTTCCGCAAGTATAGACTTCAGTATTTTTTTTTTTAAAAAAGGTATAATATTTTAAGTACTTACTTTGAATCCTGTCACTTTTGTGTACATGTACATCACTTAAAAACTGGTTAATAGCAAGTTGCAATTGATTTGCAGGCTTAAAAAGTGATTCATATGCCATTCTATTATGCACAAAGCAAGTAAAAAACGAATAAACAGTTATGTGTAAAAACTATTAAGCTATGATTCAAACATAACATATTTTAGAATATCCTGCTGTTAGCAACTATGTTAAGAATATTTGTTGAATTTGTTACTTTATTATCATTACCCCACACTTTTGTGCTTAGTTCTTCATTTAGAGTGAAATTGGTATTTTTCAAAATTTCATGGCATGACCAGCTCAGTATATGTAAATATTTTATACTCCCTATTCTTCTGTTTAACGTGAGACTATTGTGAGGATTGCAACCCCACATTAAAGCCCCAGATTGACACCAGCAGTCTGTATTACTATATGAAACGAGTGCTGATTAGTAGATATCACATATTTTTTATAAAGTTCTTGAGTCTGAATGGTTTTTGTAACCGCTAAAGCGAGTGATAATTGTTAATGCAAATTACATAAAACCATGATCAGAAGCTGCTGCTGTAAGAACAAGAACAATGGTAGTAACTGATTCGTCACAATACTATTAAAATGAATTTGTATTTGGTCTATTCTAATTTAATCTTAATATCAAAAGTTAGTAGAATTCTATGTAGTTCGACTCCGAGGGCACGAACGCCACACCAATTTCTGCCTTATAACAGCTGTGTTACGCACTGCTATGTTTTGGTCTGAAGGGAGATGTTTCTTATCTGAGGCATCTTATCCGAGGCATTCCAACTAAGTCCTCATGGGTAGATTGTATGTTATAGATATAATGGAGAAAATAATGGAAAAATATACTTTTCCATTTTTGAAACATGAACATTTATAGAATTTTTTTATGTTTCAGTTCCTCGGCCTTATTGTGTTAGCTGTGGGGGTGTGGGCATGGTCGGAGAAAGATATCTTCAACAATCTGTCACGTCTGACGGACATAGCTCTCGATCCAGCATTTATTTTAATATGTGTCGGTGAGTTGATTATTTTGTCATGACTACATTAACAACAATAGTCACATAATGATCTGTTTCGTGCTGTAATATAATTGACAGGAAGGAAGAATTGATCTATTCCGATAATAACTTACATACATACCTACAAAAATAGATTTCTTTATTTGTGTTTGAGCAGGTTAACAAAAATGTGTCTATATACATGTTTCTTTCATGGTTGAACTCTCACTCAAACAGAATCTGTTTTATTTAATTTATGTTTATCGAGAGGTAATTGTTGATTTCTGTGCAAACCAAAAATATCGCCACAACCCTTTTTTATGTCACACTGTTGGGCACGGGTTTTCTCTCACAACTAAAAGAGGCATAGGCGTACTCCACCACGCTGCTCCAATGTGTGTTGGTGGAGGGATACGGGTAGTGGCCAACCCATGTCGAATGTTTTTAAACCACCTATAAGGTCTTTGATAAGGTTTAACAACTGCTATCCAACGATAACAACTGGGACCGACAGCTTTTCGTGCCCTCCGAAGCACGGAAACGTGCATATTATGTATTAATTTATTTATTATATGCCGCCTTGCACCCAGTTGTCTTATTGACATTATTAAGGTGGTTTAATACATTGTGTGTGAAACATAAAGAAATTCACTATTAATGGAGTTTTCCTGTTTATTACCTATTACAGATTATAATTGTGAATATGCATTTTAATAACATTAGTAGTCTCAAGAAATCTGTAGATCTAATAGTACATTTTTGTGAGTAGTAGAAATAGATATAAAGAGAGATCTAGGTTCTAACTGCTGTACTATATGGGTTAACAGATTTACGTAGGACGTAGGACAACTAAATACCAAATGGACTGCATTATTATTTCTCTTTTAATGCACATCCAGAAGGTAAATTTTTATTAGTCGTATTTATGTATTTTAAGAAGTCCAATATATAAGTATTGCATATGTTAAGCTATTCAATCTAAACTGAATAAATTGTAACTGTTCATTTAATTATTCACCTCTACTTATTGAGGCTAAGATGTGTCATTGTAGTCATTTGTATGTAAGTAGGTTGTATGAAGTTCAATCACCTATACTGTCATGCTTATTACAAAGTTTCAGACATCTTAAATACAAACGTCTGTGTACAATTAGTACTGGCTGAAGATGTAAATTGCACTGAGCATGATAATAAACGAAAATTATGATTTAAAAAAATAGAAGGAAGTTCTCATTTCTACTGTATTTTGTTATTTTCTTAGTAACTGGTTGAACCAATGTGGATCATGATCATCAACCCATTATTGTCTCACTGCTCGGTACGGGTCTCCTCTCAGTGAGAGGGATTTTAGGCTTTAGTCCAGTGTGGTGACCAAGTGCGAATTGGTAGACTTCACACACCTTTGAGAACTTTTTTTTTTAGTACTCTCAGTTGTGCAGGTTTCTTCACAATGTTTTCCTTCACCGTAAAACAAGTGATAATTCATTTCTAATACACACATAAATCAGAGGTGT
>DWPV01001640.1:0-19864 GCA_018251915.1 Urbanus proteus proteus
AATAACATTTATATAAATCGATTTTAATTATTTTTTCCTTTTTTGTGACTAGGAAGTCGGTTTTATTTTTTTGTTAATTAACTAAATGAATGGCTTTTTTTTACAAAATTATTAAGCCACCAAAAAAAAAAATGCCAAGAATGAAACGCCTTAGGGTTTAGCAGAGAATCGGTCTCCCTTATTCGATATGGTGTTTATCATATTCAGTCTTGCTCATGAGAGATATTCTATAGCTCTTTGGCTATAGCCTAATACATCTACCAGTTATAATAATGCAGCAATTTCTTACCCTTTGCTACGAGATTTGCGAGTCTTGCAGAGCAAGCGGTTCATTGCTCGGAGGATTGTGTTTGCGAAAATATCGCCGGAAACACACGCGCCAAGCGTTTCTTGTTCGGCTGCTGAGAGATTGGTCTCTTTACTTTTCCGAGAGTTGTTAATTAGCCCAAACATAACTATTTGTATTTCATTAACGAGTGAAAATATATTTGGCCTGGTGTCGAAATGAAATTCTCTTGACATTGTTGTTACATAAAATAACTACTAAGCTTAAGAGGAATAACAAATGTATAATAATTACTTTACGATAATTTATTAAAGCTCCTTATTTAACTAATACAAAAGACTTAAAGCGAATCATTGGCGTTTTTTGCGCAAAAATACTATTGTATCTGTTGTTCGTCAAATGAGTCATTATGAAACCTACATTTGAAATTCATTGTTTTTGTATGACCATATTTACCAATTCAAATACCCTATTACCTATGTTAGGGAAAAATGAAGATATTACCTTATTACGTTGTTTATTACATTCCCATGACTCAATTCAGCTATGATTAGTCAGATTTAGTGTTACGGTAACAAGTACAGAGCAACAAATAGTATGCCAATAAAAAGGTCATCGAGAGTAGCTCATAGAATCCGCGTGTATTTATAGACAGACCAACACGCCGTTTTATTTATCTAGGGCCGCCCACCCGACCCGCTGTCATGAACGACACACGGCGGTAAAAAACTTAGTGCCGTCACAATTTATTGTCACTGAACAGTTTATAGTCCTATATTTGAGATTTGGTGCTACTGAACTTTAATATACCATAAAAAGTAGATAACTCGAACTTATAGCTTTGGTTAATTAAGCAGGAGAGACTAATATTCGGTAATGTTTCCGTTTTAATGCTTAAAGCTATTTTGAACGTATAATAAAACTAAAAAAATTTTAAGATATGACGAAATTGATTGACCGTGAAGAACAGTGGACATCCGTAGACATAAAAAACAACATTCCTCCGGGGAAAAGTTTAATGAAGCATATTTTTCCTGTCCCAAAACTTATTATTAGAAGGTCCAAATTTAAACGCATCTTGCCTACGAGAAAACACACGTCAATCTATAGAAATCTTCATCTTACAAACAAAAGTTCGAGTCTAAAGTTAGTCGAAGTGAATAGGAAAATGTTTCACTTCGGTTCCAGTATCTGTTGTCAGCTCCGTATGGGACATCAAAGCAGTTTTGTGAGAGACGGCGCAAGGGACGTGCGCTCCGCCGGGCACGCTCCGACCGGTTATTATAACCTGGAAAGGATATACGAGAGTTTATTTTGGGATTTGACTTTTGTTAATCGCTTTCGAATGTTTGCCGTGGACGTGGTGTTACGTAAATCCAAGACTGTATTTCGTCAACGTACGAGAATTGTAATACGTGATTCGCTTGTGAAAATATGATATTAATTTTCCTAACTCTTGTGAAGTGTAAACAGGATCGATTTCAAACGGTACCAGTAACTTTATCTAGCTCAAACCACATGTAACCTCATTCCATATAGAAACGTGGTGACCGTTTACAGAATAAACAATCTCCGGATTTTGTTTGTGTTACAGTGAAAGAGTTAAACTGATAAACTAATCAGGATTCTGTGAAATGTAGAAGATAAGGAATTTGGATGTGCCCGGATATCGAAAATTTTGTGTGTACTGAAGATTGTATACAAAATACCTTGTGATTCAGATGCATTGGCAGTAAAGACAATGCAGGACCCCAATGGATGCTGAGGGTCGTCTTATTTTTTGGAAAGGCGGGGTATGGGAGGGTGGTGCACCCACACTCAACTGCAACACCTGCAAGAAGAGACGAGCCGACAGAATGAGCGCGAACGAATCGCTTAACGAACGCCCTCAGGGGTGAGTTTTAGAACCAACACTCTTTGTTATGATAGCTTCCATTCATTAAACTCTATGTCACCTAAGGCCAAGGTCTTTCACCCTCACCTCTGCAATGATTTTATTTATTTACTCTCGTCTGCCGCCTTCAAACGTATCGCCTAGGGATGATCCAGATTGAGAACTAATGAAGCGAGAATTCAATTTACGCAAAGGGCTGGGGTGTTGTGTAAAGAACAAATACTTTCTCCAATTTGAGCGAGTTTTGCGCGTTGGTTCGACTTCTGTGTATTGATGAGGATAATGTGTTTACTGTAAAATCCAGACATGCACCATCTGTCTGTGCCGGGTCTATTATTTGCGTTTAGCTTATTACACTCTGCTGTATAATGCTTTCATTTTAGAATTAGAGTTTTAAAAAAGCAATTTCCACATTAACAATTTAGGGTATCAATTTCTAACTCAAATCGTACTTTCTAGTACAATGACTGCTTAAAAGAGTATTTTCTTAAACAATACATAATTTCCATAAAAATACAGTTAGTGTATTTAATTCAACTTTATTATCTTAACGGTACAGGCTTTTAGCTGAAGGCTAATGTACGCTTCACTTCTGTTCCACATAACGTGGGAATTCGTGGCATCCATTACGAATTCCTCTATATGACTCACTATTGTTTCTCGTAATTGGACCGATAGTTTCCTATTCGTATTTCCTTAACAACCGTATAAATATTTATGGCGCACCTTAAAATTTATTGAGCACATTAATTTTGTTCCATTCACGTTACATCCCAGTGTTTGGAGCCTATGATCTTGGCTGAAGGATTTTGAGAATAGAGTGCATTGGTATTATGAATGTAGTTAAATATCAAAACTGGTTAACTTCATTCTGAGAAACGATACAATTTCTATCGTTTTCAAAATGTGGTACAGCCTTTTGGTTCCACTCTGGTGGCATCACCGATACACCTATTTCTGCCTTATAACAGCAGTGTAGCACTGCCGTGTTCTGGTTTGAAGAGTGTGGTTAGGGAGATATAATTATCTGAGGCGTTCAAGTTAGTACTCAGGGGTAGCAACGCATCTGTGGCCGACATTGGGTAGGACTGTGATCTTATCTGGATTACAGATGTCCCTGGGCGGCAGTGGCCATTCACGATCAGGTGGGATGCATGCTCGTTTGCTATTTCGATCATATAAAAAAAAAATAAAAAAAATCGAGAGTGGAGTTAAACAAGTTTGATATTTTACTACAGATTTGTCACAGACATTCATCTAAATATGCGTATGTATGCCGTTTTGGTTTATAAAACGTCCCAACTTAATGTTTAACACACAAGGATTCTTTTTTATAGATAGACCAAGTCACATTGATGTAATATTTGTATTATACTACACTTCATTAATTTGTGTTATACACACATAATATACATTTTACTAATCTATGTACCAATTACATAGTAGGTAGATGAGGTCTACGTTAGTATGGCACGAAACGTATGTAAACAATAGTTACGGCCTACATTGGCCTAGAAATAGAAGCTAGTTTGTCACTTGTCTTGCTTGATTGACAGTGCTAATTAAGTATTCAATGGCTGGAATTACATACGCATCTATTTTATATAATCCACGTAGGAACGATCATTAGCAAATTTAAATAATGTATAATCATAATATTGTGTAATGATTGATGATGTACTTAAATTATTTCTATAAATAGTGGACCAGGTGCATAGATAGCTAGTCACATTGAAGGACTTCAGTAAGAATACATTTGGAGGCCAGCAAAAATAATTTTACTGTTAAAATGATGTCACTTATGTTTAGATAAGTATTCCTCTTTAATTTTCAACGCGGGTGAAACCGCGGGTATCAGCTAGTATTACATATATACGTACTTTCATAGAGTACCTCTACTTTTCGATTATTTACAAGGACAGACAGACGGACAGAGTGAAACTGTACGATTTCAGTTTTATGCCAAGTGCCCACAGCATCTTGGCTAGTGTTTTATTGCCACCGAGCTTTAGTGGGATAGATTAATTTTCTTTAAAGACATCAGGAGATTATTGAGTCTTAGAATGATATTTATCTTACATCATATATTAACACGTACAACTATTTCTGTTTCAATATCTCGCGTCTGCTTATGATAAGCTAGATCTGTACAATGAAACAAAAGAATTAAATATTGATTAACAGCCCCCATTGTTTTAAGACCGAGATTAAAGTAATGTATTCAATCTCATTGATTTAAATTCTAATTTTGAATCTTTTGAAATTAAAATTTAATCGATTTTATTAGTACATGCAACTGGTTTTGTTAAACCTTAACGACTCGTTCTGTAAATCAGCTTTTACCCAGAATTTGCAATAACTTACGATAGTTAACTGTCTTATAAGTAATCTTTCAAGTAATCATCGATCATTATTGGCAAATGTGGCAGCATCCAAACAAGCTTTTGAAATAAATCACGGTTTCCTCGCCATATTTTCATATTATTCACAAAATATGTCAGTTTTTGTGACTCTGTGTCCCTCGCTCTCTCCCGCATCGTGGCCATTCATCATTTCAACGAACCTTATCGTTTATTTTATTTATTATCGTTTTTTTAATAACATATTATTATCTATTGTGATACAACTGCTAAATGTTTTGGTAGATAATTTTTATTTACCTCGTACGATTTATTTACTTCTGTACGAGTATATTATTATAATGAAATGAAAAGAATTAATGTCACTTGACCATGATCTCTTCCATAGTAATTAAATGAAATTCGATATGATTAAACGATTTTATTTATGCAGCTGTGTTGACCTGCTTTGGATACAAAAGCTTTTATTTTTAAACACCGTTAAAGTTTTATCGTTCAATTTTGTTTATTAGACAAGTTTAATCAGAGCCGATGATGTAAAAATATAAATATCAGTGACAATTTTATTACAATGGTTTTACCTTTCGAACGGATTCACCTAATAAGTTAGATCTTTTTCATTAGTACAGAATGAACAGTAACGTAGATCTACAGCAAGATTTTTATTTCCCTTACTAGTTTTATTACGATCGATCGCTAAGAATGCGAGGATTACTCTATTTGCGGATGAACAGGACCAAAACGTCCACACATTCCTTCCTCGGACGCAGATGGCTCGTACCACACGTGTTCCGTCTCTGCCGATGACTCGAGTACATTATGATACATTGTAATATGTTTTGTGGAACTAGTTACATTACATCTATTGTTATTTGGATTGTTTGTTCTAATATGTATCTTTTGTTTTATTATTTCACTTAGTTCGATAGCTTTTCCTATCTACTCGCATGCCTTAGATGTTGTCTTGTTGTTCGTACTCGTTGTATGCTCGAAGACTAGACTTAGACCAATATGAACCAAATAGTTTCATCCAAATCTTATAGTATTAGGGTCAGCGATGTAATGTTATGTTATGATGTAATCTGTCTATAAACTGCACAAGTTAGAATACGCAAATTGCACGAAGCGACAAAATTGGTACGCCTGTTGCACTTGGCTCGAGCTAACGCAATTGATCAATTGATCCACATGCGTACGCTACGATCGTTTGAAGTAATTGCATCTAAACTTTAATACTCAAAGCTAATCCAAAATATCTATTTTGAGATCAAAGGTTTAAGTTATCTGTAATAGCATTGCTTTATATTTTGGTCTGTTAATAAGTAGAGCCGCTTTTACTTTTACAGACATCATAGGTTGTAGACGCGTAACGCGGGAGACAAAATAATATTACTTGATATAAAATGTACAAACGTATTTATTAATTGTGCTTGTTACATTGGCTGTAAGGTAAACTTACAGAGTATCGGCACGGGTTGTATCTACCGCTCAAAATATTGTATAGAAAAATATGATTATGTCTGCCACGGCACTTTCGGTATCAGTAGATGTGAATGAATATTTTATGTCGCGGAGTAGAAGATTATGTTTTTCTTAAAAAACTTATCTATAAAATTATTCGAACAATTACTTCGAATAGATACTGTCAATTGTTCAAAACATATTATTAGAGACAATGCCCCGTTTCAGAATCTCGAAATGTATCGTAAACCGAATGCCTTGTGGAACTCCCTTGTGTTTCTTTGCTGTTCGTTTAGTGCAATGCGGACCGAAAATAGCTGAAAAGGAATTTTGAATTGAAGAAATTCCCGACAGCAACATCGTAGCTAGCAGCTGGCTCTCCAGATTGTGAACTGTAGTAAAACTTATCCAATATACTTAGTTCTATATAGGTATGTGTTTACCAGGCGGTAGAATATGATGCGGGGTGCTACCGCTTTACCTATTTCTAGGGTGAAACAGTGATTGTATATTGTTGGAACGATGTGTCAGTGGTCATCAACAAACATGATAGGCGCGGGGACTGTTGGCACAATCGCCTATTAAGGAACACCTTTGTCCAACTGTGGACCTGCAAAGAATAACAGGACTGCGTGTTAGTTTGTCGCTTCCATCATTGTATCTTACGATTGTGATATAGAAAAATACAAAAAGAAAAGAAAATTCTTACAACAGTGAGGAAAAGATATTCAATATTTACAATAAGCCAATGATATTAGTTTGCACAGCTGCTCGTGGAGTAACTCGTCTAAATATAAATACATGTTGTTTTTTCCTTGTTTACTGTTCGCTTCCGGTGGAGACGAGCATTAGATACTAATTAAATGCTAGTGATACTTATTAACTGCAACCACTGATTGTCTAGTACTTTGAAATTCTATCTCTCAAGCTTGAGGTCTGAAGTTTGAATCCCTGAAGTTTGATATGATTTATCTATGTTATGTGGAATTATTGGAAATTAATTAATTGCTTATTAGTGTCATCTGTCGGCTTGGGGTATAATGTAATATGAATTGTAATTCATTAATTAATGCTGTAATCCATGTATCAAAGGGTTTAATAGGATGATTTTAGTAGTAACATTTTGCTTTGTTGCATCTATAACTAAAAGTATTATCTAAATTGCATTACCGCAGTATTAATGTCCACGCTTACATACTTACTAATATAATCATCAATCAATGTTAATCATACTGTATTGTAAATGATATATAGATAATTATATTAAGATAACATTATGTAAACTAAATGAAAAAAGATTATAAGTATATTATTTTTTGGTAGCCTAGTGATCTAAGAGGTTAACTTCCCAATATTATAACTGTAGACCTTTAATTAAGATCAATAATTAAGTTATTTTCATAATGAGTGTAAATCGATAAAGCTGTCGGCGAGTCATCATAAATCGGTTGTCTTTTGAAAGTTGGTACTGAATTGAGTGCACTAAATCTTTATAATTAGCATTCGACTCTTTAGCATGCAGTGTCCTTATTTTTAGCAGTTGCTAAGTGGGTTTCACGGTTTCACTTACGAAACCGAACGGTGAATGCGGTGGTACGATCGCAATCGTCTGATTAACCGCAATCAGGTTAAATTTCTTGCATTCGATTAATAGGAGGAGGATTATCGAAGATCTTACGGTATAGATATCGCCAATACAACTTTATGTTCGTTGATAATCTTACGTTTTTTTACATTATTTACTTAAGAAATCACTGACTAATTCAAGAGTTGAGGGAAAAACCTTTTTGTTCTTCCCACAAATCAATCAAGTATTAAATCCATCTTTAGCCTTATTATATATTATGGAGGGCGACGTAGAATTTCAGAAAAATGAGGATTTTTTTAAATCGTTCTATTTTTCCCGAGACCTAGCATCGGCTGGGTCAAGCCCCTCTCAAATGAAAATCTTGCAAATGCCAATGTTGTGCCAATGATGCCAAAGGGGACACATTAGGTTGAAATCTTATGTCAGATTGTCGTGTTGCACCAAGCGATGCTAGACTGCAATCGGCAGTTAAGAGACGCTGGTTATGGCTTCTGGGGAATACACACATTCGTATAACCCTTAATTATTATAAATGGGAATGTCCGTTTATTTGTTTGTTAGTTTGTAACGCCTTCACGCTCAACCTCTGTAACTGCTCAACCGATTGTTATGAAATTTTGCACACACATAGTATGGGGTCCAGAAAAGGACATGAAATACCTTTCATTCCGAAAAAACGTGATGCTCCCGAGGGATAGAAAAGTAACATTTATACCTACAACCTACTTTGATACCTTTTTACCTACGGCCTCTTTGTGCGAATTTACACATTAGCGCGAGCGAAGCTGCGGGTAAAAACTAGTACTTTTATAAATAAAGTTAAAACATCTATAATATAATATATCTTATAGAAATATTATTCGCTAAAGAAAATAACCTACAAGCGCTCCCAGACACTATTGGGAAGATTGGAAAATAAATCTAGAATTTAATGTTTGGTCCTATCTAAGATAGCATGCGGATAATTTTCTATATTGGAACTACATTATCGTCGTGTTGCTCATACTTATCAGTGAAACACAGCTCCTAGCGGTGAATCAATATCGCATTTATTATTAAAGCCTTCGGTCACTACTTTTTATCGCACGATACCAGATTGTATTATTGATGAAGCAATAACTTTGGAGGGACGACATTATCAATGTTTTGGTATTTCACCTTATGATGAATCTGAATGAATATCTGCTTTTCTTATAGAAGAAACATATTGTCTCTTATAAGCACTAAGTAAGTTTTAGTTCTAATTGACGCAATTAAGCATTAGGAACTTGTTATACACTACTAACAATGTGATACAAGTAATATGTAATAACGATAGGTTAGCACTTAATAATGGTAATGATTTAAAAATTGTACTGATTTCATAATGTTAACAAGAATATATTTATTAAAGTGCGAAATACGGAAGTCTCGGAAATCCTAGACACCTACACATAGAACTCGGCTACCCAGTTTTAGCCGTATCTTATATCGAAGTCTAGTTTTCAAACCACATTGGAGCACAAAACAAACTGTATAACAAGTTAACAAAGACAAAGCCTTTTGCACTCGTAGTTCCACAGTAGAATTTGCTCCTGTGTCGTGGGTGCCATAGACACAAAAACGAATACATCAATATATTTGGATTTCTTCTGGGTCTGGGACCCAGAAGAAATCCAAATTCATTATTCAGATATCTGTCTTGCCGGGAATCGAACTCGTGACCCATTGCGCGTTACACCCTTCACGGTATGATAACCGCTCTACCACGCGTGTCCTCAAAAGAGTCATTCACGTCATATTCGGTAGGCGTTATGACAATAATGAAGATATTGTGAATGCTTTCAATTCAAAAATTGAACACAAGTATCCATATGGTATGAAAATCGATACATCACTAGTGTTTACGTTTGCAACAAAGGAAAATAAATTGGGGCAAGTCCGCCTTAGCGCCGTGATTGCAGGTCGTTCGCGTCTACATGTTTTTGCCTTGTTTTTTATAATGTTGTGCACCGAGTATCTCGACAAATATAAAGATTGCGTAGAGGTTAAAGTTAAAACAACTAATTTATAGTTGCTTATGGCGGAACTGCTCTGTATTTAAGACAGGTTTAAGGATAGTTTCTTTGATTTGAAAAATCTTTGATTTAATTTTTGAATGACTTACTTATTCTCTTCTCAATTTTCAAATTTCAGCTTCCCTGCTTCATTTTCTGTTAGAGATATCTCTTTAAATTTTTTTATACCCTATGTTTCACAAATTATAAATTTGAATCATCCACTTTATCGTATTTTTTTTGTTTCAGTGAGTTAAAAAAACTATCGGAGGAGAGTCTAACGCGGCAACCTGAAGAAGTGTTCGACATTATCTGCAAACTTGGCGAAGGTTCCTATGGCAGTGTATATAAGGTAAATTTTAAATTCAAATGTTTGCTACTCAGTAGCATATGTTTTTTTCTTAAAAAGGTCGATTTTTTATTACTACCTGAATAACTAACGGAATTAATGACTTTGAA
The DNA here is from genome assembly GCA_018251915.1 of Urbanus proteus proteus. Classification (NCBI taxonomy): domain Eukaryota; kingdom Metazoa; phylum Arthropoda; class Insecta; order Lepidoptera; family Hesperiidae; genus Urbanus; species Urbanus proteus. The sequence continues at coordinate 10,085 of DWPV01001640.1, forward strand.
ACTAAATTGGGAACTAGAGAGAGTATTTATGACTATGCTGTGGGTACGTCTTCGACATCAACATTGTACAAATTGCTCCAGTGGTTATCAATAAAATTAATTTAATATTTGTAAAAGCTTGAGCTTGTAATGGTCAAAAAATTTAGTATTACTTAGGTACTGGTAACTTGTACTGAAGAAAATACGGATGGAAAATATCCGGCGCTGTTACAATCATATAGCTGCGAGACCAAGCAAATGCAATCATAACCTAGCCTTATTTTATTTTATGCTTTGCATAAAATAAAACTGCATAAAGCCTATCGTTGCTACACATTCAAACGCTCCGAGCGAAAATATATATAAAAGCCTGCACAAAAAACATGAAAAGTTCTATTTAAAAATGTGTCTGTAGGAACAGCATTACTCTTAAATAAGGCTAGTAGTCTGCTAGATTAAAAGTGCACTAAGGAACAATGGTCGTCTGATGAGTTTCCCACCAGTACTTTTCATTAGTTTCCTCGTTTATACTGCTTTTACTGTTAAAAGGACGATTTCTTTCTGATTTACAACTTTAATCTTTGCATATATAACGTTAAACTATTTCACAGCTTTGAGCCTTCCGCAAAATTAATTAGAGAGCTTATTTTCATATGAAACTACACGGTAACCTAGTTTCGTCCACTCAACGTTTGCGTTTCAAAATATACCCACTTTGCCAATTTGTTTTACTCCTGTTGGTTAATTCATGCAATAAAATTCTACTTTCTATTAATTTTAGGAAATTTCTCTCAATTATACATACAAAATACGTCAAGGTGGTTTTAACTCCATGGAGTTAAAACCACCTACGAAGTACATGTACTCGTGGATGTAGTTTGTACGTACTGGATGTGAAATTTAAATTAGGTACTTCTGAAACAGCTGGGATAGCTAAACGGACTAGCCAGTTGTGGTGATTAGTGATATCTATGTTGTACACTTTTAAATATTGACGGATTTAAATGCGATCTAATAATAATTCAAAACATTTGCAACACAAAACTAATAATATGTTACGTAGGTACGGACTTTTTGATAAAAGTTGTCTAGTCCCAAATTCATGAATTCGAAGGCTTCACTTAAATCCGCTGGCCACTGTGTACAAGCCAATTTTCATTGAGCTTTATTTGTTAGCTTTCATTCCGTCGAATGTATTGCAATTTTCCAACGTTTGCTTGCCTTTTGTGTTCCACTGAGTAGTTTTCGACGGGGTTTTCCTTTGAAGGCAATGAATAATAGATATTTCAAGAAAACTCGATAGAAGCACATTGGGGTGTTTTTCCTTTGTCAAATTGGAAACTAATTTATTATTTGAAAAGATACTACCATATTGCTATCTAATAGCTTTTTCAGAGAGTATACACGTCACGTTGTAGTATACTATCAGTAGTACTAGCAGTAGTAGTCTGACTACCAGTAGTAACACGGGGAATTTTTACTACTACACGTGACGGTAGTAGCATGGGGAATTAAAAAATCCCCGTGTTACTATCAGTTTCCATTTTTTTTATCAAACCCAAATGAGCCACAATGACAAACAAAAACCTCCTAAATAAACTCTTCTAATCTTACTTTACTTTTACTAATAGTATAAAGGCGAAAGCTTATAAAGTTGGATACATGCATGGATGTTACTTCTCTTTCACGCTAGAAGGGCTGAATGGATTTGATTGGAATATCCATACTTAAATTACATCATATTGGACCCTTAGTGGACGAGTCTGACCATATTTTTATTTTCTAGGCATTACATAAAGAAAGCGGGCAGGTGCTCGCGATCAAGCAGGTCCCGGTGGACACGGACCTCCAGGAGATCATCAAGGAGATCTCGATCATGCAGCAGTGCGACAGCCCCTACGTAGTCAAATACTATGGTAGTTACTTCAAAAATACAGATTTATGGGTAAGTGTGTTAGTATGGGGGAATGTTTTATTGGGCACTGGTTCTCTCTCATAAATAGAAGGACTTAAGACAAAAAATTCAAAATGTGTGTTTGAATTTTTTAAAATGAAAGGCTGAATTTATAACTACTCGAATGACTAATTAAGAATTTGAGTACTTTAACGGAATTATTCGGAAGGATAAAACTTACAAGCGGTGTCGGATGGATTGTACCTATTATATGGAGTCGTTTCAAGTAGAACTAGGGCCATCACAGATAACTTGCCCCCTAATTAGTAACTACGAAGTTTAAGTTCTATAAGCATTAACCATTGATGTCTGCCGCATTGTATTATATGTAGTTTCAATATTCATAGTTCGAAGTGTTTGAACAATAAGGTCGAGATCTTGATCGTTGGTCATAGATAAGGAAATAATTATTACCTACATTGGTACCATAGATGAAGATGAAGATTTTTCAAACAATTTACAAAAATAAAAATTCAGTTCACACTATAGCGACCGTTTCTTTTGTGGGCGAAATTCAATTGCCTCAAGTCAAATTGCTGAAATCCTGACGCGATTACTAAGATCCTGGCCTCTTCTGCGCGCTTCCTCTACTTTCGTTATTTTAGATGTAATATACTAGTATTCGTCTCATATATTACTACTTTTTTACCTTTATTTTATTTTAGTTGACGCAGCTAAAATATTAAAATTATTTTCCTAAAAGGGAAACATTTTTATTCATTTCTAGAATTTGTAACCTTTCAAATTCTATTTCTCATAACATATTCTACTAGTCTGCGCATTGTCTTGTGGGAATTCTTTGAAATATTGAATATTCTGGTTGTCTAGAAAGTTATGTCTTCTTTATTTATAAGGAAGGCAGACAGGCAGAGTGCACCAAACATGGCCAAACTCGATTTAGCCTTTTCATTTGAGATCACAATCTGGGATGTCGCGTCGCGCCGTTTCCGCCCATTTGTACCTAAAATGATACGTTAGACCGTAACATTATCTCCAAATTGCGCGTTCAGAGGATAAATAAAGCAATAAAATACCGGATTTTCGGTGATATAATTTTTCGTATTAGCTCTACTGTGACATTTGATTAATCATGTAGGTTTTTTTATTTGTTACTTGTATAAATAAGATTGAACATTATACCTCCTTTTTCACATGGAACGAAATAAATTAGTGTACCGTTTATTTTATAATTTTCGTGGATATAATCTGCAGTAACTTATACTGATACTTAATGAATTTAATGGCCTGCAATCAACATTAAATAAGAGTAGTCATAAATGTCCATATTGGTCACGTATGTGTTGCCGTCCCCGTGGACTAAGGTTGAAAGACGCGGTTATCACTTAGGTACTACAAAAAAGAGCGGAAATAGGCGTGGTTCGGCTACAGAGGCACTATGTCTGTATATGTATTGTATTTGTCTCTGTAGCCGAACCACAACTATATACACTACAATCTATATATACTACAATCTCTATTTACTGTGCATACTTTGACGACCCGGATGGCGCAATGGTTAACACGCCGGACCGCTAATCCGAGGGTCCTGGGTTCGATTCCCAGCGAGGCGGAAATTTGATTGATGAGTTTAAATTTCCGTTCTTGGCCTGGGTGTGTGTCCTTGTCTTGTGTGATGTCCATGGCACCCACGACACAGGAGAAAATCCTACTGTGGGGCAATGAGTGTGAAGCGTTAATTATTATTATTAATCCATTGGTCGTTAGAGGTATTTGCTGAACAAAGGCACGGTAATAGTACCTTACAGTTTTGTAACTCGGCCCTGTCCTTGAGTTATATACCTAAAGACGCGCCGAACGAGATTTCGCGTAAGGGCTGCCCACGTATAGTATTTTAATAACATTTGCATTGCTTCGTGACATTTTTCTAGTTTTTTGATTGTGAACATTATATTTTTTTTTCAAACAGATGAAAAAATCGAAAGTGCATATCGAAATCGGGCAGATAGGTATAACTTGCGCTCCGCGCGTTTCTATAAAGATAGAATACTGTATAATTACTATTATCGTCATCCGTAATTTCGTAGGCATAACTTAATACTTAACTCCACCTTCCACCCATTTTCTGGTGTTCTTTTGAAATTGACCTGTTCATAAAAATTACTATTTATTCTGTGTACATTCCTTCAATTTGAATTAGACTTTCAATTAGACTTTCGATATTGCACCGACTTCGAAAGTCGTTAAATGGTTTTAAATTCTAAATAACGCTTATAAAATCTGACTTTTTGGCATACGTTAGCTATATAAAAACTTCCTTGTATTTTTATAAAAATGTACCAACTAACATCATTAAATAAATATGTTTTTCTTTGTGCAATGTCGCCCGTTAGCATCTAAATAAATAAAAACAATAACCTAATCCATTATATTATTTTCACTTTTCCCAGAAGACCCGTAATGTATGAAATCATAAAGCTTCGTTTGCTGAATAGGTTACTAATTAGAATAAGGTGACTTTTTCTCTCATTTGTCAACCCCGTAAAGGAAATGAGCCAACATGGTTAGCCTCAATTCATTATGATTAGTGAGATAATATCTACAAATAATTATGTGTATATGTGTAAACAAACTTACCTTTTTTTAAACATATTAATAAATTTGTGTGTGTTGTATGGAATGGATTAAATCCCCTGACTATTTTATAGTTTATTGTTATGATAATGAAAGAAAGAGACAACAAGAAGTCGTATAGGATTAAAATGGGAGCCGCTGTAGCCAAACATACTCGTAGAACCTCAATACCTAATCGTATTCTTATCATTAAAAAACCTGCTTTTTTATTGGTTATCTGTTGTCAACAATGAACGAGGCACGAAGTTTTACAAAAATTTTACTACCCACAAAACAAAATTTTCATATCAATGTTAAATATGCTAAGTTGATCATACTGATAGTTGCCTCAATTAGCCCACGTACCACATCCTGTTGTGTCTTTCTTTCATGGTTATAATGTAAGTATGTAGTTTTTACAAGATCAGACAGATGGCGCTGGTAGCATGGTAAGTATTGCGCCGCACGGTTTGAATAATATATTACCCAACAAAAATAAGCTATCGGTACCATTTGTCATCAAAGGATAGAAGTAGGACATTTTAGTGGTGGTAGAACCTTTTCTGGTTGGCTTAGCTAATTTTGTCTCATAACAGCAGTATTAAGCGCTACTGTGTTCTGGTTTGAAGGGTGTGGTATGCTCGACATACATTATCCGAGGCGTTTTAACTTAGTCTTCTGGGCTAATAATTTATCTGTGACTGACCTCACGTATGCACCTATGCACAGCAGTAGTTATTTTTTATATGATTGAAGCAGTAAACGAGCATGCAGTCCACTTGATGGTAAGTGGCCACTGCCGCCCATGGACATCTGTAATCAACCCCAGATGAGATCACAGTTCCACCGGACGTTGGCCACAGCTGCGTTGCTACCCCTGAGAACTAAGTCGAAACGCCTTAGATAAGTATGTCTCCCTAACCACACTCTTCAAACCAGAACACAGTACTGCTACACTGCTGTTAGATGACAGAAATAGGTGTTGCGGTGAGGCCGCCGGAGTCGAGCTACAGTTAAATAAAAAAAAGTAGCTGCTACAAAAATGAAATAAGATATTACAAGAGTAGTTAAGTATTTTATAATACTGTAAACGAAAATAGCTTTATTTAATTTCTACAAGTCATAAATCTTAATAGACTGTGGAAGTAATAATGTATCTGATAAAGTGTAGTTAAACAAAGACTGTTGGATATCGAACAATATAAAGTTATTGAGCTCAAATTATAACAATAAACCCTTCAGGCTACATAATGTTTATCTTTGTACAGATGTTTGGTTTATTATAGGAGTATAATGATAGCTTCAAAGCAATTTAAGTGAGTCCTGTCTAATTCTGGCCAATTCAAAGACCGACAGACACAAATAGATATTAGAAAATGTCATTTGAAATCAAAGAATGACACTTCCATTTATTTTGTTTCTTTATAGAAATAACTTGATGACTTAACCAATAAATATAATTAAAAAAATACTTGTGCGCGTATGGAAATACTTAGGTAATTTTAAACTAGTAAGTAGATAAAAACATACCCGTCGTTTATGTAGCATTCTTGTGATAGACTAGCTGATCACTGAATAAAATTTGTTATTTTGAAATCACAAAAAACACATCAATTTTATTTATTTGTATAGAAGTAGAAAATAACCGTGCTTCCGTCTTATATTAAGTGGTAACTGCAATCTATCTGGAGTTACCAAATATAAATAGGGCAGACGTATTTACTACTGATTAATCACAAACCTACTCTATGTATGTAAAATCTGAACACACTGTAGCCGCAAAAAGTTCTGCATTTTTAAGACTAAAAATCCACGTAATCATAGCCGCTTTGAGCTAATTATTTAGTAGCTTGAAAAAATCGTGCTGTCAACTACCCTATTAAATTTTAATGGACTTAAAATGCCCGCCCTATAATTTTCATATCAGAAATGGCCGTTTCGTACTTGAAGCTAGGCTGGTCGGGCGTCACTCGTAAATGAATGGCTGATGAATAACGCCAAGTCACGTAAGATTTATTTTAAAATTTTAAACCCTTATGACGCCTACGTAATTATTTTGAAATTATGATACAAAATGGTAGGAATGAATAAGCTTGTATTGGTAAAATGGACTAAATTTGACACCTACGCACCAGTGTACCTATACGTAATTGTACTATTATATAGTTTGAAGGAAGTGATAAAGCAGATTGGCTTATATTAATATGGTGACTTTCCCGACCTTGTCAAGAGATGGCGCCACTAGTATTACTAAATCACGGTATCGAAGTATTCTTAACATCGTGCATGTACGCACGTTCCGAATTGAGACACAATACAAGAGTGCATTAGACAACCTTATATAATTTTATAAAATAGCTATTAATAATTCTGTAAATAACTATTCTGTAATGATTTTGGTTTCTTTAAAGTAAAATATAGCTCATTGCGTCATTTATCATATTTCTTTATTCTAAAAGTAAGTATTGTATTATTAGAATCTGAATGTGAATTTACCTTAAAAATATTTATCAAAGCCGTTATTATATCATGCAAGCTTACGAAATCTGACACGGCTTTATATCTTGCGAGGCTAAACACGATTAAGGGCGGGCAGTTTCAATAAAACATAACGAGATCCGAGTGTGTAAAATGAAAGATTTATCCGTCCACGAGGGTGGGGTTAGCGTAAATAAATTCATACTCTATTGAAAGTCGAGAAACCCGGACTGGAGTGTTTTAGAAGCCTCTTTGATATTCTCCGTAGACACGTCAATGGTTCAAAGACTGAAAATGGGACGTTCGAGACCCAATTCCGCACAAGTACGGCAGCGTGCGATATAAAGACGCATCGCTGTCGTTAAAATCCGGACGTTTTCAATCTGCGTCAAGTACGAGATTGATATAAATCTCTATTCGTCGTTCAAGGCTGCGACCGAAATATATTGGGATGCGGAACCGTGTTATATTTTATTCATAGTACTTACGATGTGTTGTGTACTTACTATGCGTTCATACTTAATTGATTTGTTAGTGCATTAATATAATTTAAAGATATAAACAGCATGTCATTTGGAGCCTAAGTTTCAAATATAATTATGTATTATATGCATCTATTTATAAGTACCGCTGTTTTCATTGACTATTGATTGTATTATAGAATTATTATAAAACTATTTTAATTTCATGTTTAACTACTGCTTGAAAGAATGTTCAAAAATCGTTCATTAGTGCTGACTGATCTATTTTAAATAATCACATGCAAAAAATTGCACAATTTTATACTTCGAGATTTAAACCTACCGCTTTGCGCTATACCTACTATAAGTCAGTGGTAGGATTTTAATATCCATTTAATAAGGTTTCAATATATAAAAATTATTGACCTCATATGCTTTGATTATTACCAAAACACACTTACTCATAATATAACATGAATAATAATAATCAGAATTCTAGATATACAGAACCGGATATTCACGTACCTATTATACCAAGTTACTAATGGAGGCAGGCGAATTTCATAGACTCATGCCCGTGATTGATTGCTACTGCATTTCATTAAAGTTAGGAATTATAGATACAATATTACTATCTTAGCTATAATTGGATCTGAAATAGGTAAAACGCACATTAATATTAAATGTTATTTATTTAAATTTGTTTACTTTCAGTTTTAGTACAGGTACGGGCAGACAGATATCTGAATGATGAGTTTAGATTTCTGTTCTGGGACTGGGTGATTGTGTATTCGTCTTTGTGTGTTCATGGCACCCACAACACAGAAGATTTTTTTTATAACATGTGAGTAGCAAACGAGCTTGCAATCCACCTGATGGTAAGTAGCCACTGCCACCCATGGACATTTGTAATCAACCCCAGATATGATCGCGGTCATACCTGGGGTTGACCACAGATACGTTGCTACCCCTGAGGACTAAGTTGGAACGCCTCGGATAAGTATGTCTCTCTTATCACACCCTTCAATCCAGAACACAGCAACGCTACGCTGCTGTTATAAGGCAGAAATACGTGTGGTGGTGATGCATTCGGAGTGGAACCGTGTCTTTGTTATTACTCGTATAGCAAAATTAGCAAATGAATATTGTAAATAGCCAGAAATGGTGCTAGAAGAGGGTTTTTGATAACTTTCGCAAATAATCACGTTGTTATAATATTTTCCATCACCAACCACAATAAAAGAAAGAAATATTATAGCTTACTTTTGAAATTATTTGGGCTTTAAATTTTATTTTTATGAAGTTTTATATAGAAACAAAATATATTTCATGCGTTTACTTTTTCAAAACATCCCTATTCCATAGGTGCGGGAAAGTCGGGAAAGCTACAACGCATGAATTATTAACTTAGTTGGTTGACAGATTTAGGGACACATATTTCAAAGAGTAAGTATCCCAGAGAAAATTCCCTTTGTTCGATTCAAGTAACCTCCGTCAGTTCGCATAACTCGCGTGGCATATATGGTAGTATAGGAATGTGTTCTATGGACAGCGAGAAACGAGAAATATAAATTACCTATCTCGTCTAAAGTCACGGTCTAGTCATCTGGCGTTGAATTTTTACATTTGCTTACATCATAGTGAATATAACAAAAGGGCGAGGCTATATTTCCAGTTCTACTAAAATATATAATATTCCTATAATTCCTGTAATTATAAAAATGCAAACACGAGAATCGAGTATGAAAAAAATATATATTTCAATAAAAACTAAACCCAATATAAGTATAGCTGTTATTAACATCTCTAGTCTGTTTATATCTGCCTAGCTTTTAAATCCTATTAATTAACTGTAATAATGATGGGTTTAAATTTCTACGTCAATGCTTTAATTTAAGCCAGAAACCTCGATACAATGTCATTACCTACCTATCATTATCTATACCTAATGTATCTAATAATATAATTATACCGACTTCGATTATTTACCATAACCATAATTAATGTGACAATCGTTTACAACCATGCTATCCAACAAGACAGTAAGGTGTATCATAAGAAACTCCTTTCATCTTCCGTGAAATTCGTTGGGAGGAAAATTGCATATGAAATAGACCTGTCCTTACATAAGAAAGTTAGTCAAATTGGCAAGTAGAGCGTAAAGATTCTAACGAAATACTGTTCTTGTTAAAGTATTGTTATATTATTTGACGACCCGTATGACGCAATGGTTAACACGCCGGACCGCTAATACGAGGGACCTGGGTTCGATTCCCAACGAGGCGGAAATTTGAATGATGAGTTTAAATTTCCGTTCTTGGTCTGGGTGTGTGTCCT
>DWPV01001641.1:0-19864 GCA_018251915.1 Urbanus proteus proteus
ATATGCATTGAGTAAAAAAATGTTATTTTGAAATCACAAACAGACACTTCAATTTTATTTATTTGTATAGATTATAATCGTTCATTTTCAATTATTAAAATTTCCTTATCCAGAAAAATTATTTATTTGCTAAGTCTCTGTTAGCCGTTACTACTGGACTTACTCGTATCTACGTAATTCTCCAATTAATTTTGAAGAAATCATCGCACGGTTGCAACGCACGCGATTACCAATCAGATTTGATAAATGCCTAGAAAACGTTGAAAAATAGCCGCCAAGAGAAATGATTGAATGGCCGCCATATTTGGATCAAATTGTTATTTTATGTTGAAATTATGCTTTCTCGGACTCATTTTAGCCGAAGATATTGAAGATGTATGTAAATTGACTGATCAAAGTCACCATCGCATAGACGACTCTCTGCTACTGTCTGCTAAGTGGTGTTTTCATATTTTAGTTCAGTATTTTAGATATATTTTTCTCATAGACATTGGATATAAATTTTTCTAGATTATACATCTTGATGGATTTTGAAATATGACGTCACGCTAGGTTAGTCTTCTTCTCGGTTTTGTTAATCTTGCTCTACTAAAAGACAAACCGTAAATTTATTATTCGACTTCTTTACATCCAAAATGTAATACTTTGCAAAGGTAGTCCTACTAAGGAATGATATTATCAATTAAATATTAAATCTATGATTTTTTTGGGGGATGTATATAATTAGGTATGTGTGCATTTGCTAAACTTGATACGTATTCGGTTACGTTACTTGATACGTAATCTCATCTAAGCACCGACAAAATACTGGTATACGTTTTTTCACATAAGAGTATCAATATCCTTTATCAATGATTAAGTATTCGGTTTAATCTCACATAAGCACCGACATGATACTCGTATACGTTTTTGCACATAAGCGTATCAATATCCTTTATCGATGATATTATTCTATCCGCAATTTTTATTATTATATCTGCAATTGCAAGTTTCACTTTCTTGAACTGAAAGTTTATTACAGTAATTTTATTCATTACTCCGTTATCAGCTTTCACTTTTATCATAGTCGGAATGAAAGCTTATAACTTGGGATAAACATTATAGTGATTACCCTTTTCTGCTTAATAACAGCAGTGTTAAGCGCTACTGTGCTCTGGTTTGAAGGTGTGGTAAGGAATACGCATTAGTCCACTATGCTATTCAAGCTTGGATTGGTAGTTTAATTAAATAACATTGAAATTTCTGTTCATGTGCACCTGGTGTTAAACCAATCAAGTATTATTGAGTAAACTATTGTTTTCATTGATAATGGAGACGCTGATTTTTTATGCTTTCACTGATCCTCAGTCCGTGATTACAACTGTGACAAGTTGTAATCCCTTACTTATAATATACGTAATACTTATGGTGCGGTTTTAAACATTGGCTTTGAAACACGACCGTGTTTCTAGATGTCCCAAACTTACCACTTTTAGACCAGAACACTGCTGTGCCGGGTTGTTTCCTATCAGATTTGTTGAGCGGGTGTTTCATACAATCGAAGCCACAGGAAATATCTACGTTAACACAGAAATACCTCAGTTATAGAGCAATGACGGTACAATGCCGTATTAGCTGTAATCGCATGTTTCCTTTTTTATCACGACGCAATGTTCGCAAACCGGTTCTGAACAGCGCGGTTGGTGCCTCCGCTGTATGCTGAAATTGTTGAAAATATAAAAATGTTTGGAGTTTTAAATATGTAGGTATTCACTTTATCTGTGATATTATATAATACTGATATTTATATCATGTATTGTGTATGATAGTACGATGTGCGTTTTTCATATCATAGAAGTACTTACTTGGTAGACTTGCATGCAGTCCATCTGAAGATAAGTGGATACTGCCGTCCATGACCAACTAGAGTATTGATTTTAGTCAATATTGCCTTGCATATGCATTATGGTAGGGTTCCAGTTCTATTTGAGTTCAACCACCAATTCGTTGCTATCCTTAAGGTTTAAGTTGTGTCCTACCTATACCTGTACCTGTACCTGTACCTATGTGTCTCCCGTAGTACTACTCTTATATGAGTAGGTATACTTTACGTTTTTAGTACCTAGATGACAGAGCTTTGCTCCGTGTTTTTTTAGTACATCATATTTTTTTGAAAATAAAACCTAGCTAGATCGATTTATCGCCCCCGAAACCTCCTAACTACAAAATTTTAAGAAAATCGTTGGAGCCGTATCCGAGATCGTTGATACATTATGTGTACAAGAATTACTCGTTTAAAGATATTAGAGATATATAGATAAAATGTCGTAAATTTTACATATCAGTTATAGCACTTATGACCCAAAGCTTTAGGTATGTTTAAATCATAATTAGGTATAGTAGACATAGCTCATTATATTACTTTTATACATTTTATTTAACATTCATAAAGTATTTGTATTGTTTCAGATTAGGGTTCAAAGAACCCCTTCGACGAAACGATTCGAGTTCGGCGCTAAAGAAGTTGGACTTCGTAGCCCCTCGAAAAACTGCAATCGCTCTGTGACTGTCAGGCACTAAGTTATCTGCACCGCTCTATACCGTATCATATAACGACTTACACGAAAACCGCCCTCTTTCCGTGGCCACGATAGAGGGCGACACTTAATTAAGATTTATATATGCATATATAAACTGGAGAAGGGATCTCTATGTGACGTCACAATAACCTATTGTGATCTATTTAAATTTAATTATTAAAGCTTCATTGTTCACGCATTTTAACGTGTAGATATTATTCGTTAGTTAGACTTGTTTTGTACGTATTGAAAAGTTGTAAATAAAAAAATATTAACATTAAAAATTGTGTAAACGTAACTATAATACTAGTCATTCATCTAGTGTATTTATTTTTGTAATATTCAATCTAAAATTCAATGTAGAGATCGTAATATTACTAAAAATATTATTTAAACAACTTAAAGAGTATTAAAACTTAAAAGGTATAAATAATCGTGTAATACTTACCAAAGAGCTTGCGTTCGCGAAAGCAAATACCGTCCATTTAGAAAAAGATAGAACGTACCATAGACAAAGCAAAGCTAGTGAAGATGCAGGCTCAGATCGGGGTAGGGAACGAGCTGCAAAGGAGCTACAGGATGCAGGACTTCGCGTCGCCTGGAGTCATCATGCGAGAGCGGAGTTTCATACGACCGCAGTCACACCACAACATGCATCATAACCAGGTAAATGCTATGTAATTTTCCCGCCTATTTGTTGTTGTCATAATAAATAGGTAGGTAAAACAAAACAAATGATTCGAAAACATACAGTCAAGATTACATTAATGTACTAAATATGACCAATAAAATTTTGAAGCGTTAGTAGGTATGTAAAATACATTTTTATATTTATTTTGTAAGTTATACATACCTATTCATGGTTAAATGTCATTAAAGTATGACACGTATAACGAAGATTACATTATTTCGTGTTAAATGTTATTTGTTTTTGCCGGAAATCGGAGGAATAATAATCATCATTTTATTTTTTACTTGCCACTTACCGTAAAAGCCATTTGCTTAGTCGATATTTTAATTACACTGTTATGAATTGTATCTACTTAGTACAATTATTGTACCCATCCAAGCGTTCGTACAATAGTTACTTTAGAAAACGTATTATAACCGTCACCTTTAATATAGAATGGCATTGTAATCGAGACGTGGGTGTTAATGCACAAGCGACACCCACGGCTGCACAACTCGACGTCCTTAGCGCTGTTAGGAAATGTTTTAATTAACTTGTATTATGTATAGTTATTGTACAAAAGTTTCTAATAAATCGTAACAGACATAAAGCTTAAATCCTCATGCAGCCGAAGAAAGTAAATATAACGTACAGATTAAATAAAAATATCAATTCCTGTGCTCACAAATTCATCTCTACTCTATCGCAAATAAAGTTTTTGTTTAAATTTTTCATGCTGGCCTGTCTGTTCATCAAGCCTTATCTTAAAAACGATTGAATTTCATTTTGCTAAATCGCAAGGAGCTTCGAACAGAGCACCTGAAAAAAAAAATACAGTGGGTATAACACTTACAATTTATTTATATTTAAGTCGCATACACAAAATGTAGAGTTATCTCTGGAATTAAAATATTACACGCTGTTAGTTTCCGGCTGTAAATGGGATTGAAGAAAATACAAAATGTTAGACTTATTGATTTTAAGATTTTAAAGTTCTAAATGAAAATAGACATCACACAAAAAAAATACTAGCACTCAACAGCACTTAAAACTGCTACTGTTTAAATGTTTGTCCGCACAATTTTTTTTTGTCCTAGATTTAACCATATATACCTATTAAACGGTTGCACATATCTTTCTACACAATGTATTACAATTGAATAGTTAATGTTCAATATTGTCATTATTCTCAGTCTTTCCGATACACTTTACTTGATGTATTTAATTTTAATGAACCGATATGTTTACTTTATCTATGTTTATTTACAGTTTTCAAACGGCAAACGGCGGAGTATGATTCTGACAAATGCAAAAGGAAAACCTACGCTCGAAATATACAGACCTCCAGGTTAGTTTTTTTTTATTAATAATTTAAATTTATTTTAAATAAATAATTTATTTGCAATGAAAAATGTGACATGTAAATAAATTAAATTAAAATTTGTTTATAGTAATAAATCGTGCCGGAAAGCGCTGGCTGCCAAGCGTCACTACGCAAAATTGGCGCCAAATTTAAAAATAAACAAAACATCATATTTGGAACGGGTCGACAGTCGCATGTTTGTGTTCGCGGGTCGCGTTTGTGCTTCGTTTTGTGGTGTTATGTTGTGATGTCTCGGTGTATCGTGAAGCAATCGGTGCCGGGGGCGGTGGCGGTCGCGCCGCCGGTCGCGGTGTCCCCCGCGGTCTCGCCGGTGACCCCGGCACAGACTATGTCTGAATCAGGTGCTTTGTACAGTCTAGCTACATTGTAGAGGTTAACTGTAGCAGTATCGTTTTAAAATTTTAGAATAATGCCAGGTTTTCGTTCCTCGTAGTGAAAGAAATTGGCCCTAATTTACTAAATTTAATATCTTGCTATATCTTCAATAAATATTGAACTCTTATCTCGCTCCCTGTCCATCTATCTGTAGCTGTAAATCTTTAAGAAAGTTGTTACTCATTTGAGCGCGACGGCGCGGCGTGACCGCATCACGCACGTGCACGGCTATGTAGGCTAGTCTAATGCAGCCCACCTAATGCTAAGTGGCCACTGCCGCCCGTGGTCATCTGTGATCACAGATACCCCAGATAACATCATAGTGCTGAGATTACACAGAAGCGTTGCTAAACGGGAGGACTATATTGGAACGCCTCGAATAAATATGTCTTCCTTAACACACTCGAATCGAACCATGAAGGGTTCTAAAACCATAAAATTATGGTCACATTGGTCTCCTCTTAACATGGGGATGTTTTCTTTTTTTCTTCTTCTAACAGATAAATCCTTTTCATTCTGACAGAATCATAGATTTGCAATGAATTTATGTTGCAATTAAAAACTAATTCAAAAATTATGTGGACTACAGACAGATTTGAAGTTGCAACCCTTCTAAGCCCTAACCTAGTAATATCAGGTTTCATCTTTAAAACAAACAGTAATGTTTATTGCACAAAATTTTCATTCAAAATTCCGGTTTAAGCAGCTACTTTTGATATTACTTCATCTACAATATTGTATGCAAGTTACTTACCTACAGTATCAAATGACAAAGAATTTCATTACGTTTTATTTATTTATTGGTAAAACTTGAATCGGGTTTGGAATGCTAACATGATCTGCGAATTCTGTCTAAATTCAATTTTAGATATGATATAGTAGAAATTCTTAGTCATCCTCATGACACCATATATTATGTGTCATCTCAGGTTTTAAAGTTTTTCGTTGTAAATTACTTTGATTTCTTATTTTTTCGTCATCTCCACAACAGTCAAAAATATCATCGTAGCTCAAGGATGGCCCGAAGGGCCGCTGATATAGATTCAAGGGGTCCATTCGTTCACCGTTGTACATGCAATGAAAACAAATCTTGAGGAAACACAAAATTTGGTTCTCAAGAGTTTCAAACGTGATTGATTGGTATAATTCTATTTCTAGAAAAGTTTGGGAAGAACAAACTTCTAATCTTGCAAGGGGCAAGATGACAATGTTACACACAATAAGTTCTACATTAACGATCCCAAATAAGAGGACAGAATTGTTATCAATCTTTCATTCAATGAACATCTGATACTATTGACCGAAGTGTTAAAGACATGTTAACCTATTATTTCTGGGGTCTCGCCTAAACTTTCTCCACGCACTCTGTGTCTAGGAGTTTCTCTATTATAATGAGTGTGTAAACATACTTCGAAGCTCCGTCTATCTGGTTACGAAAAGCTAGCTTAGCTATAATTATTCAGTGAAGGTATGTTCAATCATAGGGCAGGTAAACTTTTGGGCACTGATTATTATTTTTAATGTTTCCCTAAATCGCTTGTGTAGAGTTTTGCTTCTTGTATTTAGGTACGTTCTAACCCTTCCCATTTTTTAAACATTGATAATGTCTCTCTACATGAACTCGTATTTATCAAGGCTATTATTGAGCTATTTCCAGCATAAAATGAAATTAAAACTTCTTTCTCTTTATAAAAGTTATTTTTCCTATAAAAATTAAAAGTCAATAATGTCAGGATGCATATTAAAATTAAATGCCAGTTGAAAGAAGAACCTAAGTATCTACTGATAAAGTATGTGCTAAAGTAACTTTGAGATAATTTATCTAGATGTTTACGTAATGAGCTACTGGAATAGGTTGGTACTGTCTTCGGCTGTCCCTGAATCACCGACCGTCACAATCGCGATCCGCCACGCTCTATCCACGCGACAATCCGACACGTTGCGACTGTCGACCTCTGTTTCAGCTTGTTTCACTACCGACGTTTACTTGTAGCTACATTCTATTTATGGAATGTAAATATACCTTCCAATAAACTGTCTTCTAAGACTTTGTATTTTACTCCATCTTTGGTATAATTGCTGAAATATGCGTTAGTATGTTTATGATATGCATATCTACTTTAATTGAAATGCTAACGCTCAATTTACAATTACAATTTGTGCTCAGTTTTACGCTATATCGTTTGTTTTAAAAATCTAATTACTTAGTCATTTTGATCCGGCCGATTCATTACTATAAAAACGAGATCTTTAAATTAAATCTTATATTTATCAGTTATATGTAATTAAAAATGATTTTAAATATAAGAGGAATAACAGTCAATGCTACGAAAATTATATTTTCAGAGTTATTGTTATCTAATTATCTATCATCTAAGTAGGCTCGATTAAAGATGTGTATTTAACGATAGAGAATTGAATAGTTAATGTTATTGGATTCTACTGTGCGTATTGTGGTTTTGTTACGCGGAGTAATATGATCGCTTGACCTTATTTTTGATGAATAACACGCACTTGTGTAAAGTAATAATTATAGCAGATTTCCATTTAGAACTTCAGGTATTTTGTGTATATTGTTGTAATATACGGTCCCAAATTTATTTTGATAGGACTTTGATGGCAGTATAGAACACTATAGTCTATAGTCTTAAGGCACGTCTCTTTGTGTTTTGCTCCTAAATTGGAGACGAAAAGCAAAACTCACTGCGGACATCGCAGTTTTGTGATAATAATTGACATTTTTAAGTTATTCATATAGAAAATAGTGACTAGTTATTCCCGCAGCTTATAGGCAACTCTTTATCAAACTAATTGCAATCAAAGTGCGCATGATTACAAAATGCGCATGATTAGAAAATTTAGTGATAATTTAATATGATCCATTACATATGGATGCCAGATCAGAATACAATTAGCGCAATTTCGTAAACTTGAAAAAGGTTTAGCCATCATTAAATTACGATGATCATATGTATTTAAACAGCTTCTGTAACATAAATATCTATCAGGTTATGGTACATTCTTCTACCCTATCCTCATCACGTCATGTCATGCAATTTCACTTTTTTCGTAATTCACTTCACTTAGGCATCATCTATTATATACAATTCCCATATTTTATATTTTTATATACTTGTAATGTTATATGTTATTGTGTCACATTGATTAGCATCAATATTTAGTTTAGTAACTAACAGACACGCACTAATTTCGATGATTCATAAACCAGCTATAGTAGCAACTATATCTTTAGAATGATTTACAATTAGTAGACAAAATACGAACGAAATACCAATTTTCTGATATGATACATTAGTTGCGGTTCCAACTGAAATATGTTAAAATGATGTTTTACGAATGTTCTCGGCAGATCCAAAGTGTACAAATTCATCGTACCTAAACAAGGATCTATCTAGCTCATGAAAATCTGTTATGTCAAAGGACCGTAGCTGTATTCCCTTTCAAATAACAAGAGATTTCCTTAGCTTAGCTTCGGGATTGCTCCTGCAGGATGCACGCGGAATGCGTCCTTGTTCACCCGAGGTCCTTTACATGAGTTATTTCTGTCGCCGCCGACGACTCAGCGACGGCCGGTCTGTTAGCCGCCGACTAAATTGCTCGGGTGACTAAGAGCAAATTGCCGTAATCGGTTCGTGTCGTGTCACGCGGTTGGGATGCGCCGGACACGTGCCGGGATGGGCTGGAGTGTGGCTTACCTTTCCATACAATGAGAGCTACACTCTTGGGCTGGAGTATGGCTTGCCTTTCCATACGATGAGTCCTACACTCTAGTAGTTCCTATTTTGATACTCTACAAAGACGGTTTGTTATCCTTTTCTCCAAATATTATTTATTATTTTAGAAGCGGTATACGAGCATGGTTTTCAAATACGGGTGTAGTCACTGACCGTTTAAACTGTAGTGAAGAAGTATGTTAATTTCCAATGATAGATAATTTCCGATGAGTATTTCCACGATTTTAAATTTCCTTCGACGGTTACTTTACTTATGTGAAATATGGCTCCTACCAGTCTAATTAAATTCAAATAAACGACAGCTTTTTACTATTTACTTTTGTTTTAAGAATTACTAGATGTAATATATGAATAACTATATTGTAAAAACACCAATATGCCCCGTCACACGCTATGCCACTCGCACCATTCGACGTCACACGTCATATTTCCTATCTCGCAGCACCTAACACGGCCATTCTAACCTCTGTCCTATCACCTCTTCTCTTGACAACCACCGTTGACCACCAGGTGTCCGCACAGACGGCGTGGCGACCACGGCGCCGGGGTCGGCCGCGACCACGCCGACCACGCCCGCGTCAACCAACAAGCTGAACGTCCACGCCAAGGAGTTCACCATGGCGAAGCCTGCTGATCTGCATAATAGGTGAGTTGTTTTGTTAAACATTTTTTTTTATATATATTACGATTCGGTTTGAAAGAGAGAAAAAAAAACATTTCCACGATAATTTTGCTATGAAAGTGAAATACTATAATTTAACAACTCTAATCTTAAGTGTACCTATTGCTAGAAGGAAATGTAATGAAAATACAAGGCGCCGTGCATGTTAGAAGCCACTACTATAATAATTTAGATAAAAACATTAATTACGGAGGTACATATACCGTAAATAAACTACATTCATTAGTTCGGACAATACACTCATGAGAAAAAGGCGTCCTCTATATGATTTTCATAATATAAAATATTTAATCAAACTAATTATTAGAAGCCTGGCATTTATCATTTTCCAAAATGCTATTTAGTATCTCCCAACGTTTTTTCTATAGGTATCCTATTGTTTTAATACCGTGACGTCATTGGTCATTGTTAAAATCTATAATGGTCACAAACAAGCCTATCTGATCACAATGCTTGATGAATATTGCACCAAACATGGTGGTCCGAGGTCGTTATGACCAGGAGGTAGATAAATTAATAATGAGGAGGAAAAAATAGAATAAAACTTTTGACAGTAGTTAATATAACAAGGAACGATTGTTTTATAAAGAATTTTCGTAGCTTAATTCTTATTTTGAAGATATAGGTACCAACTTTAATACAAACTTCCTACACTTATTTTCTACTAATCAGATACAATTTAGTATTTCGAAGATATAGGTACCAACTTCAATGCAAACTTTCTACACTTATTTTCTACTAATGTATCTGATTAGTTGACTTGATAATTTAGTTGACTTGATAATTTTGCTTTAAGAAACATATTTTCGGGATAAAAATCATAAGATCCGAGCCTATGTTGCTCTCAAATGTCCCAACATAATTTGCTAAGCTATTTAAAACTTGGTTCAGCTTCTTCCGTGTTTTATTTCAATAGGTATTTTTAGTTTATTGGAAAGTTTAAAATACATACCTACTATTTAAACAGTGAGCGTTATTTGCACAGCTTTTAAACAGAAATGAATGAGTGTTAAAGAATTACGTATCGCGGAATATAAATATCCGCCGTTACGGCGTATATTGTAATGTTTTGGCGAACACAAGTTTCCATAATTAGGCGGTTGTTCATAATCGTTTGCCCACAGATGATACGTACAGATAAATTCAACTAATTGCGTGATTAGAGCGATTTATGATGACTGCGTGAAGGAAATAGGTATTTAATTATGTATCTTAGTAAACCTACATAAATGGTCGTAATGTAACACCTAAGCTATGTATAGATAATTATCTATTAAGTATACCTAGGTGAAGATACAGCTAAAAGTCTTGAATGAAGTTTCGGGATTTGCAATCGTCAAGATAATTTTTCATAGCCCGTTAAGCTTTTCGTAGACGGCCTTGTTGAAAGCTGCGTCGGAGGCGGTAGTGGCGTGAGAGCCGACGTCGCTGGCGCCGATCCAATTGAGAGCGAGCAGAATTCTGCGAGATGGTTAACGCTATCCGGTGATGCGGTCGCGTAGGTGCGTAGTATCAATTGTATTGTGAGCCTCGTTTGTTATCACTGTGCTCTCCGCCGCGGGGACGGCGTGACGTGCGCACGCGCATCCGACACGAACGCGACCAAACAAACACGAACGCATCCGAACGAACGTAAACCGCTAAGCTTTTCTAACCGTGCTTCATTTCTGATTAATCTATCGACCACACGTATGAATCGTACCGTAATACATGTGAAGTGTAAGCTCGCGTAGTGTTTACTTGGCTGAGGCCGAATTCTATAAATAAGTCGCGCTGCTATGAGGTGAAATGGAACGTAATTCAAACGTGAAAGATTGCCATGTTTGCACAGGGATTTTCATACGAATGTTGTAAAATAATTAACTGTAGACACTGTAGTCATTAGTGTGTAGATATCTGTTCTGATACAGAGCGAGAAGTGATAAGTGTGTGCCAAGGTGTAAATTTATGGATGTTTTAAGCATGGTTCGCGGAAGATACTCCACTTCTGACATGTGAGTTACTACTCTATAATAGTTATTTATTTACATGTTCATTAATTTGAAATCCTGAGTTTTTTATATTTATATCCGTGATGCTAATTGATACTAGGGTACATCAGAATCGTGTCTAGTTAACCCTAAGCTGTATACTGATATAAAGTCACTTATATTATTTATAATACTTGCAAAATAGTCAAAAATCAGCGCATGGTCTACTTGAATTTGAGACGTCACTAAAGAATAAATAGATAATGGAAGTAGTCTCTATAAAATTTAAACAAAATTTAACTCAATTTCAATTTGACCGATAAGGGTAGTCCAGATTATTTCAATAGGTACTGCTTCGGCCTGCTTCGGCGATGTGTTTCAAGATGATGTCCATAGAAGAGATGAACCATCAATCAATTAACATTAAGTTGCTACTTGAGCCAGTCCTCATAGTCTAAACATTATACTTATTAAACCATTATATGATAATGATGACACAGCATGTTTAAAGTGACCAAGTGACACACCGTACTCGCCCACTCCGCCACCTTTACATGGCTACGTAGAACATGCTCCACATTTGCGTGTTTACTCACGTTAGGTGCTGACAGGTGGGCCTTGGCATTCGTCTAAAACTATCTATATCTTCATATTTTAATGCCCATAAACAATAACTGTGTCAATACACTGTCATAACCTCTGAAGTATGTTTATATGCCAGAGAATCAAACTTTTAATAAGTATTGATCTCTGGTTGGTTGATGCTAGAAAATGGTTCTCCCATAATAAAGTGGGAATTTTTGCTATTGATATGAATTACTATTCTATGTAATTACCTTAAAACTTTTTTCATTCGGAGTAGGTACTTATCTTGAGAATCTGTCCGGGCCTAGCCACCAGAGTTGAATAATCTTCTACCCACTCAACTACGAAAACAAGGTCATAGTAAGTTAAAAGATAGGAGAACAGGACGTCTCTGTTATTAAATAATTAGATTGAAGTTTTTACTTTCCCTTCTATATTATTTTCTTTAATTATCGACGGCTCCTAAGTAACTATCGTACGTCTTAAAACTCAATTTTACAGGAGAGCAGTTTAAAGATATTTTCATGCACCATACCTTCAATATTAAACTTAAAATATTTTTTTACCTTTAATAATATTTTTTGTTCTAATTGCCTTATATGTATAGATAAAAAACAATTTATTAACAGTTTAAAAATATCTATAAAGTGTTCTCCTGTAAAATTTCCTTTTTAGACGTCGGTAGTTTACTTAGGAGCCATCGATAATATGTACTTGTTTATACTTTTTAAGCCGTCTTTCAGTAGGGTCAGTTTAGTAAAGACGTCTTAGCTTTTAGGGTAAATAGAGCAAGGAAGAACTTTCCGAATGCAGTGTTGATTGTGTACCTGCTTCATATAAGGTATTCAAAGTTATCTTCAGTTCTTCAGGAGAATTGGTAGTTTCTGTTCACAGGTTCCAATAATCACTTGATTATAGTACACTTCGTGTACAAGAGTACTCTTATCTATTTATTTAATCTTGATGTACCTTTCAATAATGAACCCATTTACAAAGATGGAGTTAATGCTATAAGCATTTTCTGACAGATTGATTGCAATAAAATAAAAACAAGGTCAGTCGTGTTTGATTTTCATTACCTCTGACATACATTTTTTAACAATCGTAAATTAAATTAAATTTATAAATATTCATTAGTAATTAAGATCGTATTCACGAAAAAATAATTGATCACCAGGCGGAAAAACGTGAAATCTGACTTCTTGCTGATCGTTATAGACTTTTGTCACAATATCTATTATTCTAATACTAAACACACAGACGGTACAAGCAGTCTCAATTGCTGCGCGTGCGTCACCACAGTCACGAGTACGAACGACCGGCGATCAGTCATTTGTATTGAAGTCTGGTCGTCGTTAGCACCAAGGTCGATCATGTGTCACTGGAGGGGAAATTATTCGTGTTCTATTGTTTTTATTACATTAATTTGTTGTAATTAATCGTGTCGTTTTCATCGATTGAGAACGGGTAATTTTTGGGGTCCAAAAATCAGATGTTCCTCGTTTTTTATTTCTGCATGTTGTATAGATTGATTGCTTGCTTGCACTGTTACTGTTTGAAAGGTAATGTTTTGTATGTACCCAATGGTTTTGTTAGTTAATTAATTCCTTAACATTTGAAGATACATTGAAGATCAGTTACATTAAAAAGCAATAAACCAATGTAGAGCGCACTTGATATTTTCGATTTCAGCTTATTTTGTAGTATTGTCTGTAGTTACGATCCTTTCATATAACAACATATTGAAATTATCAATGTTTTCTGGATTGTTATGAATAAATCAAATATATTGTTTAAGCCAAAAGTTATAAGTTTGTTCTATATTTGTTTGAATGCGCCGACTCCATTGATAGTACTTAATAATTAGTTTACATTACTTCCGAAGTTTCCAAAATTAGTCAGCATAAGCATAGAAAGACGTGCTACAAAAAACATACTGCATAAGGATCAGAAATGCCATTTATTTGAAACTGACCGACTCTCAATCTTAATAATTTGTGTACATATGGGTCTCATATTGCATCATTGGTCATCGGCAAGGTCGAGCGGCCGATGGTGGTTGGGCCTTCTTGCGTTGCGGTCGCGGGTGTCCGGTGTCTGCCCACACGATTGCCCGCTCCGCTTCGGATATTATTACCCGACACTGTTGTTATGTGTCATAATCGAGTTAATTCACTTTTTGTTGTCTTGATAGCTTCGATCGGTGACACATTTGTAGGTGATTTGTGGTATGGACCATCGTTCCTTCATCATTGATTGATGATGATTTGCAAACTTATTATTCTGATAAACATGGCATATACTTCGTGCAACTCATGCCAAGCAAGATTTCTTGAACTTACAAATTAAAAAAGTCCCGTCAAAAGCGGTCTTACCAAAATTAATTGGATTACCTAAATCCAATTTTGATAACATAATATTGATGACTTTAAGAATTGGATTGTATCTATCTTTAAATATGTGTGAAAGACATTTCAGGTCTTAGAGTTATTTAATTTTGTTTACTTGTGTGAAAATAATTGCTATGAGTTGATTTCTCAATGCCAGTCTATCCATTCATTCGTGGACTCATCATTTTATAAATTACCTACTCATAAGGACGATGTCGGTGGTCTAAGCAGTAGTCATGAATTCCCAAATGCGCAGCATCGTTCCACTATCTATAGGTAAATCACTTTGCTTACGATATGATGTTGAGTACCTATGTGATGATTGAGATGTACCGACGGGATGCTGTTGCTGGCATGCTAATTAACACCATGAACGAATCTGAAAGAAATGTCTGTTTTATATCATGTTATTTAGAACAAAAATCAAAGTACATTTTTAAGGAACTATGCATTGTCTAAAGGACAAGGAAAGGATAGAATACCAGGATGTTTTTGTAAATATTACACTATCCTCTATTTTGCAGTATTTATTTTTTGTGATACTCCCAGGCAACTTTGATTGTTGATTGTTTTCACGGTAATGTTTACTAATGCTGATCAGTGAATCCACTGTCAGCCCATCTCATACATTTACATACAACAATTGCATTTGGCTTAGCTTATCGGTCATCTGAGTAGTTTTTATACTCTATACGACTGCCTCGGTACAGCGGGCATCCGGCAATTTCCACTGCGTTCGTAGCTAATATGTTGTATGAGTCATGTTAGTCTGCGATGTATGAACCTCGCCTCGCGCACGAGTCGATTTGTTTTGTTTTTTTTTGAGGTCAATAGTATGGTTTGGGTTATTGAGCGATCTCGGTTTAGTTGTAGCGTCTGATTTATTTGTGCGTAACTGAAGAATGGAGTCTATATGAATATTATTGAAGATTGTAAGGAAATCTTGTATGATCGGAGATAGACTATATTTCCGATCATATTTACGATTCATGATGATTGACCTACCAGATTTAGGTTTAATTGTCATTTGTTTATGTATAGTTAAACAGTTCATCTTATGAATCAGTGATAAGCCGGTGTCATGTCAGTAAAATCGCATAGAATTTGACTTAGAAATTTTATGATCATTTACTTTCACAGTGGTAAAATATCGTTTTAAACCAGTTTAACCTTCAGAGTTGAGAGATCAGATAATACAGAAAGACTGATAGTTCACTAAATGTACTCTGACACAGGTGTAAAGTAAAACATGGATTATTGTCAGCCAGCATCCTTATCCTTCCGTCGAAAAGCAAAAAAACCTGTTTCACGCTAGATATAGGTTTTATTTACTAGTGTACTACTTGCACATAGTAGATATAACAATATTGGCATCTCAACTCGTAATGTCGGTATATCTAATCGCCTGTTCCATATTTACAAACAAGTTGTCTGCGCCAACCAATTAAACTTAACAACCTTAATTACAAATGCATTCAGTTGTAAGTTACATAACGGCGCGTGGTCTCTGTTTACAAATAAATGTAGCACCAAGGTCGTGCACCATGTTTACATTTTTTGTAAACGAAGTGATAGTTTTGAGCCGGTAAAGTCGGTAGAGAAAGTGGCCGATGAACTAGATGTTCCTGTATTTCAAAGTGATACTTTAATCTTCTCTTCTCACTAATATTATGAAGCTGCAAGTTTGTGAGGATGGATGGATCTTTGTTACTCTATAAATTAAAAACGGCTAAATGAATCTGGATATTTTTTTTTGCAGACAGACATTAGTCTGGAATAACATATAGGCTACCTTTTATCCCGGGAAAATGTGCGGTGCCCGTGGGATACATTTATTTTATTTTATTGCCGTGGCGATCTGGTGACATGTTTATTGATTTACTTTTCAAACGCTGGTAAAACCGCGGGGATCATCTAATAGGCTAAAAGCAATTTTAAGAAATATTAGAGAGAAGGAAAGAATCAATATTGAATAAATAAATGATTTGCCTAAGTTATAAGGGAAAGGTTACATTCAAGAGAAGGTACTCAGTACTCACGCACTTGTAGAAAGTGTGAAGGTATTCGACGGTTGAAAGGCTTTTGTGTTGCAGATAACTACTTATTATCTAGCTACGAAGATATTTAACCACGCAAGACAAGTTGAGCTTAATGTAAAAATGATGACTTTTTTCTTGTTGATATTTATGGAAGTACCATTAGGTACTTAAGTGGGAAATTCGAATAAAGTTTTAACAAAAAAATAAGTTTTAAAATCTATATGAAACTGTTACGTCACAAGATTATACCTACATAATAATATTTAGGAATGATATCCACAAAATCCGGATTAACGAGACGTAAAAAATAGGCAGTGACATGGAATATTTGGGTATTTTATTTAGGAACTCCACCCAAACCAGCACATGGAACGGTTTAATTCATCAATATTTATTCGCCACGATGCTAGTTTTATTTTTATTTTCGCTCGAACCTTGATCGAATCCCCATGCGTCGGCTCCCTACAAATCGACGCATTTCTGTTTGGCACAGTCTCTGTGATAAAACGGTTTCCGCCATTAAACTAAATTATATCAACATATTTTCCCAAAACAATGTGTTGGTGATTTTGGTATTTAGTGCGATGGCAGTCGGGCAACATTGTCATGAAAATTTCAATTGAAAAGAGTCTTTAATTTATACCAATAACGTTTTATTCACAAATGATAAATATCGTAATAACTGTATGGTAAACATTTTAAGGTGATTTATCTTTCATTGTGATCCAATATACAGTTTTCTTCACCATAGTTTTAATGGATATTTATGGCATCTCAAGCCTTAGCTAGCGTAGCCAAGCATTATTAGTATTGTTCTATGTTGTAACATATCGATAGCACGAAGAATTTATTGATGGCATATAAATGCGGTCTACACGTATATATCTACTCGTATGACAAAACACAAATATTTGGTACATATAACAATATTTAGCTATTTACCATTTCACTTTAGCTACTATTATAGCAACACAGCAAAAGTGCGAACAGGACGCGCCACTTGCCCTCAATTTCTACGTCACGCGTTCCAGCGCACTTGATGCTCGTTGGATTAATGGCTCTATGGACGTCTACCATTATAACCTTCTTACCAAATGTGGGTACTTTGCGTGGTTTATTAAATGGGATTAGAGTAGCCAACGAGCTTGTAGTCATCCTGCTGATAAGTAGAGCAATGCCGTGTGTGCTGTCGAAGACCAACTCGAATAGTACTATTTCCTGTCTTTCCTTTTATAAATTGGGTCTTTTATTATAATTGTGGGAACAGAAGATTTTTTGTTTCGAACAAAATTTTATTTGTACACATTAAGTAGATTTGATAGGATCGTGATGGATCGTGAGAGGGACGACAGTGTTTCTTAAGGATATTTATCTGTAATAACTGGAACGTGACAATACCTATTCAGATTAGATGACATGTATGGTAAGGAATTTAACGGTCTTGTGCATTAATTCGGTTAGACTGCAGTGTTAGAGCCCTTGTTAGATGTAACTGGGTCAGTGGCTATCTCCCTTATAGTTAAAGAGATACTACTACACTACTTACTATCATTTAAGAAGAACAGTTGTTTTTGGCTCCACTTACACGGTATAATATGTGTCAAAGTACTCAAAAACCAATGTTTTCATTCTTCTCTATTAAGGGCCTCCTAAAGTCTCCAGTCAAATTTTAATGAACAGTCAAAATATTCAACAACACGAATTGTTCCATCATCGCCGAAACGTAACGCTTCCGATCATATATTGGTGGCTATAATTTGACTATATAGTCGGTGACCATGCGCAGCGCAGGATTCGATGACCAAATGTGGTGGCGGCGTATGTGACGCGCATTCGACCATCGCTTATTGTTTGCTCTATTTCCGTTCGCGGTGTTGCCTGGGTTATACACTGATTAATGACTAGTGAACTTTGATGTGAAGCAATGGTTGTCCAGTAGTTTAAAGGCTGGCTTATCGCACTGGCGATCCGGGGTTCGAATGTCAGGCACCCCTGGTCATTCTACATTGTACGAATATTTAGAATTGATCATTGTTTAAAGCGAATGAAACAATAAATAAATAGAACAAACAAGAAAATAGGTGTGTTAGGAGATCCGTGCACATAAGATTCACTGAAAACCTTTTTCATATTTATGTTTAAGCGATGTCTTAGACTAATGTGTTTTTCGAAGCATTTAGATTTTAAACTTTTGACCTCCATTTTAATTACTGCATCGCCGTTTAAATACTGTTTGATGATAATGTTGCATCTATTAATATTGTTTCATATAATATGTGGCGGTCCCACCAATGGTCGTGGTATCCATTGTTTCGCGTATGAATAAATTAGCGTCACCGAATGATAATTAGACGGTCGACGGGTCTGATGTAACAGTTATAATGGTCTGTGGATAGTGATGAGCTGATTGTGACCAGGAACTCTCGTCGTTATTATTAATTGGTTGATAAGTTATGGTTTAAAGTTCCTTTCCGTCAGACATGCGTAGTTGCTAAGCGAGTGCAATGTCCAGCTAAGCAAGTAAGATGTGCTATGAAAATACTACAACTATTCCTGTCTCTATCCTCGCATCCCTCCATATTCCGTATAAACAAACTTAAGGTAATGAATGAAAATCAAGCATCCTATTTGTATATTTGAACCATATCATTGGCTTGGCTTCCTCGCAAATGTGTTGGATAGGATAGGTTCCGTCAATATTACTGAAGTACTTTGCATTTTTCTTTACAAATTGAAACAGCAAACAGTGTTTAGCCTACCAGAGGTTGCAAGTAGTTGATTAATTGAAATGGTATTTTTTCTCGTATTTTATGAAAAAGTACATAATTCTACAAGATATAGTCTATTGTAGACGAAGTTGATATGAATGTGTAGAAACTCGTAGTTATCTATGGTTATACTTACTGTAAATCGCACCAGAGTTGTAAAGATAAAATGATACGGGGATGGAATAACAAAACTTGCGTAGGTATTTGCTTACACGCTTACCATACGTTACGTTTATCATTATTAATGTGTTAATATGTATACTTCATTATTTATAAACAAAAAGTATAAGTAAATATGCATAAGATAATAGTTATTTTGTGGATTTTGTTAGCACCTCCCAAGCTTTTACTGAACATTATGTATTAAAGATCCGCATCAAAAGCAAAATGAGTCCATCATTTATTTGCCTGACTATTGATATACATTTAGATTTCTGTTCAGGGAGTGTTTGTGTTTCCATGGGTATGGCATGGTACAGAAGAAAAATTTACTGTCGGGCTATAAATGTAGAGAGTGTAAAGTAACAACTTAAGTAACAAGTAAGGTTTGAAAGGGGGTAAAAGTCCCAGTAGTTCGACTTCGGCGGCACCACCGCCACACATATTTCTGCCTTATAATGGCAGTGTTAAGCACTGTTTTGTTCTGGCTTGAAGGGTGTGGTCAGGGAGACAGACTTATCCGAGGCGT